>SNQJ01S0052028.1:154335-189100 GCA_010110895.2 Picea sitchensis | reverse complement strand
GAATGGGTATAAAAAGGAAATTAATGGGTTCATAATGCAAAAATTACCGAGGAAAGAGTATCTCAAGTAGCAAGCACTCCCTCTACAAAGAAACTCATAGAAATGGATTTAATGACACCATAAGACATGAAGTAAGCCCAAATTCATACTAATATCACACTTACTCTTGAAGGGTTTCTTACTTTCTCTATTTCCCTTAGGTCCTATCCCTCTACCTAGGTATTTTATTTTAATGTCTTGGTTTTCACACCTAATAGGGTTAGATGAAGGCCCTCCCATATTTAAACTTGCCAACTCACATGAGGTCTTGGTCCAATGTGATTCGTGAAGGGGATACCGAGGTGAATTGTTTGCATGGATTATATATTAAGTAACAACTTACTTTTCATGAATCAAGGACTAATATCTCTTATGAATATTGGATTACCCTATCGTATATTTTGATTTGTTTTGGATGGCCTTGACATGGTTCTTTGAGGGAAATCCTAGGCCTTTGCCTAGGATGTTGTGCCCTTATTGCAGGACTTTGGCACATGTGATGAAGAGTAGTGAGTCATCCAATGGCTTTCTATATTTCGACATGAGATTTCTCATCTTTAGAACCTTGGAAAATGGACAAATGGGATTGGTTTTGGCATATTTGGTCATGATTCCACATAGATGGGTTGAAATCCCACATGCTAGGAAGTGTACTCCAGGCCTTGTTTCTCACTAGATTGAGGATGTTTCAATATATGGAAACTAGATACCATGTAGAGACGTGATGCAACTTCCTCCATCTTGGAGGTAGTGCCTTAGACCCTTGATGTTGGCCTTCATTTGATGATGACTTCACCTTCTAGGGTTTGATGGTGTTATGGTTTGGTGATTACTTGGGGTACCATTTATGAGTTTGCATGACCATGGATAAGGATACACACCCTTTCCATCACCACACCTTGAGATGATTCCATGTGGCATTGGGAGGCCTTCCTCTAGTATTGGTAGGCTTGACGTCACCACACAAGTGGCATTTATGATGGATTATTTACATTTTATCATTTGTAGAGGATACTTGAGGGGTTGGCCCCATTTATTATTGTTATTTCACTTAATATTGTGGATAAATGTGCTAGTTTTATCTCATATAAAGAGGCTAGCGCTAGCATTAATTCAAATCATCACTTTCCCTCACACTTGTGTGGGGTAACACTTCTAAAATTTTTGCTATTTTGGTCTCTTTGGATATTTCTCTCTATGCGATATCCTTGGAGGAGGTTCTTTGTGGATGGGTTTCTCTTTTGGATGATAAATTTCTGCAATTAAGGTTTAGGTGTTCATGCTACTTGGAAGAAGTAAGTAATTTTCTACAATTTTATTTTTCATGCTAATGTTAAAAGGTTAAATTGCTATCTTGCTGCAAGTATCCTTGTTTTTTTGAAACCATAAGCGGAAGACATAAGTGTTTCTCTTCCTCACAAAGTCTCTATTGTCCAAGTTTTTGAAGAATTCTTGCTAGGGTTAAAACCTAAGGCCCAAAAGTGCTTGAAATTTAGGGTTTTAACCCTATACTTTGATCCTTGACCTAAGTGAAGCTAGAAGAAGAGTAAAAATGAAACCTAGGGCCCAAGGGTGTTTTCACCCTAGGTAACTCTTTCCTAAAATTATAAGACATAAGGCATAGGTGTGTTTACACCTTAATATTTAGGCTTTAACTTTCTTGTTTCATCTAAATCAGTCTTCAAGATAATTTTTATAGCCTTAATTTCCACTGTATAGGACAAAGAGGAATCCATAAGGAGATGTAAGCCAAAATGCACATTTGGCCTAATATTTGACTTGTTTTGGAGATCTTCACTAGACAAATAGTACACAACATGCGAGGATCTTGATAGGTCACTAGTATCTCAACAAGTGAGGATCATCAAAAGTAACTAGTAGCTCAATAAGTGAGGATCCACATAGGTCACTAGTAGCTCAATAAGAGAGGATCCTCACAGGTCACTAGTAGCTCAACAAGCAAGGATCTGTAAAAATTCTAGATTCAGGGAGTTACAAGGTGATAGGAGAGGGATGAGTTGTATCTTCATGGAAAGGGCCTAGGAACTTACATCATTTGATTCTCTAGTGGTATCTAGAATATCTAGAAGCTCTCCCAAGCCTCCTCCAAATAAATATATAACAAAGGTGTTATGAGGAAAATATCTCTATGGCATGGGGTAAACCACAACAGACGGAAATGACTGCAGAAATCAACTCTAATATGAAGTATGCTATATAAAAAAATATACTAACAAGACAATATAAAGAGCCTACCTATGTAGATGTTCGATGAAGTCCATCATTGAGCACTTGACTCAAATCAATACACCTACAACTTGTCCTCAACATCCAAGATACACAAGCATATGGTGATAATATATAAAGTTAACACATTCGATAGCATAATACATCAATATTCATAACAAAAATTCCCATGGAGTAACAATTCAAATATTTTCAAGACATTAATTTGGACGAGAAAATAGTATTTCCATTAAAATGTAATAAGCATAAGTGTATGAATGATAAACTTCTGTGTCGACACGGTTCAAAATAGAGAAACTAAGTCCCTTCCAGCTGGGCCTCCACCTCTTCAATCCTCCACCAAAGGAAAGCTCATATAAGAGAGATAATGAGGTTCTCCATCAAGTAGGGAAGAGCTTGGGGGATGAACAATGTGTTCAGACTTAAAAGGATAAAGGGATGCAGACTCAATATGAAGTGAATAATTTATCCAGAGTAACTTTGCTCTCAAAGTTGAATTCTTCTCCTCTTTTCCACAACTTGGATATGACCCATTTATAGCCTTCAAATGGAACTGAAGGGCCGAGTTAGAACATTTATAGTATATGAAAGGTTAAGGATCATGGATCTCGTGACGTGACATGGAAACCCGACACCATTTTTTGATTTTGGGCACAAAACCTGATGTACGTGGGTTGTAATGGTGCAACCTGTGTATACGGATGTTGTATAATAGTTAGGGCACATATATGTGGAAAAACATTATTTTTAGCTCTGGGAACTACAAAAAGGGACTTCAAGTCTGCATAGGGAAATGGAAAAGGCCTTCTGAGAAAAATTGCATAGGGTGAGGCAAATATTGCTATAACAAAAGGAAATTATTGGGAAAGAGGAGAAGAATTCAAGAGCAAGGTTATGCTACCCATTTGTAGAGGTTCTTGTCATATCTATCACAACCAAAATTCAGTGAGCCTAGACTGACCAATAATATGAAGGGAGAATCAAGGAGCAAGGAGAAAACAAGAAATGTATTTACATCCAAGGTATGTAATATTGATGCAATTTCTTCATGATTAATCAATAGATCATTGGTTTTCCTCCAAATTATTTGTGTTCTATTCATGAATGAATTGAATATGATATTATAAGTAATAGAATAGGATATATCTAAGGCATATTGATTATTCCTAACACTAGAGAAAGTAGAAGATTGGTAGTGTTTGTTGCTTATGTGTAGGAAGCAAGTGATAGGAGCTGGAGCTAGAACTTTAGATCTACAGTAGTGAGGACATGCATGAATAGACTTCAAGTTAAAGGTATGTTTATCTACCCCTATTTAGTGTAAAAGGATTTGTGTGCTCTAGATATAAGGAAACCAGAGAAGTCTAAACCATTTTTTGTCTAGTATTACTAGGCTAATCCTAGGGAGATATTGTTGATCATTTAGTGAGATCGATGTGAGATTTTATCCCATAATAGAAATGGCGACCATACCGAGGAAGAATTATTCTATAGTTTGAGTCCCTTTTCCAATCCTTTCCTCTGTTGATTGTGGTTTTATTTTTATATTCTTTCTCTGATCATTTCAGATCTTAGATTTAGTAGATCTGAGAGATACGATACAGATTTGGAAGATATGGAATTGATCCATATTTTAATTTTTTTTTTTCCAGGTCCTTGCTTGTTGCATTATAGCCCCTCGCAAGGAACCTTGTAGGTTTATAGTCCTGTGTCCCATGAGGATCTGTAAAAACTATATATTTATATAGAAAAGCCTAGAAATTTGAGGTTAGTCTTGTCCTATGAACAATAGGGTTTTGCAATGATCTGTTATGATATGGTATTGTCTATGTTTGAGAGTTTTTGGTCACTTAAGGTGCTTTCAAGTGTTGTTTGAGTACATTTGTGTGGTTTGATTTCCATTTGTTGGATAGGTTCTATTGTTTTCTAAGAGTTTCAATGAAATTGGGGAAAGAACCCATTAGGTCCTTGTGTACCTATTTCCCATAGCTAAATCTTCCCCTCTAGGTGAGTTTTGAGTGTGATATTTGTAGAGACACTGGAGTGGGATGTTTTGGCCTCATTTCCAATTTCCTATAGCCCGCTTGCTTACTATTTCTTGATGATTTTTATTTTGCATTTTCTTTCTTGCTTAGATCATGAATATTTGTTGCATTAAAGTTGGAAAATAACCAAAAAATACAAAAAGATTGTTGCATGCTTTATTTCCTTTGAAGCACTAGTGAAAAGAATGCATTAGGAGCATTGTTTGGTTTCAGATATGAAGTGATTGTTGGATTCTTGGTGTGCATGAGTTTAGTTTTCAATTTGAAAAGAAAAAGGAAAGTCTCTTCCCCTCCCATAGACAGATTTCATTGAAGTGAAAAATTTGCATCATCATTCTTGCATTGCTTGGTTAGGTCAAGAGTCAAAACATCACTAAAGTTTCATCCACTACCCTTGGACTTAAGTAACACACTTAAAAATAAAATACGTAATATAGAATCAATTAGACATTTTTCTTGTCACAGTGAACCAACATTAGCTAGGATTAGGGCCTTGGATTAGGGTTGGAGAGTAAACTCTCCAAGGCCAAAAAACAAAACTTAGGAGTAATTAAAGAGTGTTAAATCCATTCTTGCAACCAGTGTGTTAGGAGCCTCCTCTAACACATGATTTAAGCACGGGGTTGCATTGGGGCAAGTAGGTATATTACCCCTCTCTTATTGGTTTTGTGTTTGCGATATTACTTCGATTGCTATGTATACATGGGTTTCGTTGGTTAATTCCTTCAGAGATTTGGGATTTATTACCCTACCCTTACGTGCGGTTAGACTTATGACAATTCTCTCAACCATTGATTGTTAGGTGGTATCCTTAGTGAAATTTCCTAGGGAGCTACAAATGTGATTGTAGGTGGGAAGTGCTTGTAGTACCTGGGGAAGACATTCGTTCACATTCTCAGTTCCCCCGAAGGGTGCCCTCCTTAATAAAGGGTGCTTTGACCGGTCATAGATGTTTCACGTAAATCATTGTAACTGCTCCTCATACCTTCGCTGATCAATATTATGGGGAGTTCATCTCCCCCATAGGGTTGGTTTTTGGAAGGCCCCTAAGCCAATTGGTTTGTTTTTTGTTAGCATATATTTTATTAGAGGTGTTCTCTTTGAGTCCGAGTCTAGGTCAACCTTAGGTTGGATTGTCTGTGTATTTTCACTTATTACTTTCACTGTGGTTGAATTACCGTGCTAGTCCCGTCTACTGCGTGGAATTGAGCCAATCATGGAGGAGAAACCACCTCTAAAGAGGTACAAAATAGGAGACAAACAATTTTAAGGGCCTCAACTTTGGTTTGACGAGACTGGTTTCATTGAGGTAGAAGTGGTAGATGAACATTCTGCAAAAAAATTTAATTCTCCTTTGACTGAGCTAGACACATATATACTTGTCCAAGTAAGGGAGAGTTTTAGTGAGCCTTTCTCTTTGTTTAGTTATCCTCCCACGATGTCAAGACCGAGTGTTTCATATAGTGTAGTTGAGCCTACGATCCCATCATCAAGTGGGATTGGGGGAAATCCCCTAGGGGGCATCTCGATGATTTCCACATTACCAACCCTTAGCTCCATTGGACCTATGATCCATATTATTTTCGGAACAAAATGAAAGAAAATATTTTACAATGAAATACACATAAAAATTTCGAGAAATAGATAAATATAGCAATACATGATTTCTATTAATGAAAGAAATGTACAAAGACTATAAAAATACAGAGTTAAAGACTCGCTAGAATGGTGGTAGCTTTATCTTTGAGAAGAGATGTGATGGCTACGCTCATTTGCAAGAAGATGATTACAATGAGGATCCAAATGCATTTTTATGATAAACATGAATGCCAAAACCATAGACATCCAAAAAACTAACCCTAGGAGATGAAGTGCCAAAAACTCATGTGGGCCCTGTTGGGGTAAGTTAGTACATTAACTTATCGGGGTCGTAACTTTTGCAAATGATCTTCGTTTTAGGTGTGTCATAGCCCATTGGAAATGTCTTTTCGAGAAATACACATTATGTTGTTAAACTTTGACTTTGTCTATAGTTTGACTGTGGAAAGCCAATAAAACATTGTTTAGAGCCCCAAAATGGCTCTGGAAATACATAAAGATGTACTGACATGAAAACTTCCAAAATAATTCTGTTGGAATAGGTGGGAGGCCACCAATATCCACTTGGATGTTGTGTAGGGCTTCAGGAAATCCCTGTAAGTGCAGAACCCACAATTACAAATAATTTTCCCCATTACAGATAAACATGCTGAACCGAGAATTGTCCAGTTGAGCCAGTTGGAATTTGGAACATGTGGGTGGCCACCAATATCCACCTGTATAAATTCTCCCCCCTTAGGAAGAAATGGTCTCCATTGCGTTGAGCACCCGAGGAAGAGGGAAATCATTTTATGAATATGAATCTTGGTGAGCTGCATGCCTTGTTGGAGTAGTTACGCTACTTGGTCTGTGGAAGGCTATCACAAACTTGTTGCTAGCGGGGTTGAATCTGTTCCACCAACCTGTTGTATTTGGGCTTGATGAAGCATTGTGTAGGAACCATTGTAGGTGAAGGAACAATATCTACTTTCTCTTCTACAATATGCTTCTGCTCGATAAAAGGTGTTGAGGTTGTAGTGGTTGTAGTGTCCTTGTGTGCCTCCTTTGAAAAGACTATGAAGAGGATGAATTTTGCAGTATGAAAGATTACCTTGCAACACTATTTTGGTGGAACAATAGTCATAAATACCTCTAGTATCCTATATATATGATCCCCTAGAGTAATAATGACACTATGGGGTCGAGACTCAAAAACAACATGAAGTTTCCACATATATGGTTGGCCCAAAACAACATCACATACATCAAAAGGGGAAACATCAAACACGACCTCATCCTTGAAGGGATGGATGCCATAAGACACATGGCACTGTTGGATGACATAGAGATCTCATCCCTGTTGAAGCCACCAGATGTTGTATGGATGCGGGTGTGGTGTTGTCGACAACCCCAACTGTTTGATGACCTCAGATGAGATGAGGTTCTTTTGGTTGCCGCTATCAACAATGAAATGCAATAAGGTCCCCTTCACCCGCATCTGTGAATGGAAGAGGTGCTCCCGCTCTTCAGGATCTACTGGTTCTTCTAGTTGAATTGTTACGATTGCGACAATAGTAGTAGGGTATGCATTGATGATCTGTCTATTTTTAATATTTTCTGGATCAGATTCCGAATCAGAGTTCCACTCCTTGTATTTGACCTCGGCCATCAATGACTGTTTTGAGTGACATTCATCGGCGTTGTGCTAGGATATTTTGTGGAAGTCGCACCACTTCCCAGTGTCATTCTTCGTCTTTCCTTTACCCTTCTTTTCCTGTGTCTTATACTAATTTTCGAGAGGCTATTGGTTAGGGCCGTATTTACCATGCTTTGGTTGTTGCCGATTTGCAGACCTAGAATCACATTTGTTCTGGTGCCTTAATTTATGCTAGATTTTGACAACATATCGATAGGAAACTCCCAATGATGAGATTTTTAGGAAATCCATTTTGGTTTGGATGTACCTATGTAGAGCCCCATTATATTTAAGAACCATATGCTACTTAGAGTCTTTGATACCCAACTTGGTGCGCAAGGTATGGAAAAAATTTGTGAACTACGATACTATTTGATTCTTCTCTTTATGCAATGTGGTCCATCTCATGTACTGGTTTTCATAGATATCAACGTGGTAGTATTGTTCATTGATCACATCCACAAAAAAATCCAAACTGAGCTCGATCCCATATATTCCAAATTCCTCTGTGGAAATTTTCTCCTACTAAGTTTCCCACCAATGTTTGACATTGGGGAGAGCCTTGAGGAGTGCGAAGGTGATATTTTCCCTGTCACAAAAATTGTGAAAAGAGAAATAACCATCTAGCAGATTCAACCATTTTTCTAAGGCATCCACATCTATCTGATCTTCAAATACAAGAATATCAAAATTAAATTGTACCTTGAAGGGAGAGGTTCCTCCAAAATGTCTTCTTGATGAAGATACTCCTATTGCTATTGGAAAACATTGAAGGACATGGGAAAAATTCTCCTTCATTTCGTCCCTCTGTCCCGCGAGAGCTTGCTCAAACAACATGTTAATAGAATCTTCTTCTCCCCCATTTTTCTTTTCTGCCACCATAGAGGGTTTATTGGGCATGTGAGAGTGATTTTCCTCAAGAGATACAAGCTCGAGACCTAACTTTCTATACTCAGACGTCATCGAGGACATGCACTAAAAAACAATCAAGAGCAACCTACTCTGATACCACTCATCTAGATTATTTTTGGAATGAAATGAAAGAAAAGATATTACAATGAAATAAAGATAAAAATTTCTAGAAACATAGAAATACAACAATACATGATTTCTATAAATTAAAGAAATGTAGAGAGACTGTAAAAACACAGAGTGCAATACTCACTAGAATGGTGGCAACTTTATCTCTGAGAAGATATGTGATGGCTACGCTCATTTTCAAGAAGATGATTACAATGAGGCTCTGAAGGTGTTTTTATGATAGACATGAATGCCAAAACCCTAGACATCCAAAAACCTAACCCTAGGAGATGAAGTGCCAAAAATTCATGTGGGCCCCATTGGGGTAAGTTAATACATTAACTTCCAAGGGTCATAACTTTTGCAAACGATCTCCTTTTTAGGCATATGATAGTCCGTTGGAAACACATTTTTGAGAAATACACATTATGCTTTCAAACTTTGACTCTGCCTACAATTTGACTATGGAAAGCTAAGAAAACACTGTTTAGAGCCCCAAAATGACCCCGGAAGTACAAAAAGATGTACTGACATGAAAAATTCCAAAATAAACCAGTTGGAATAGGTGGGCTGCCACCAATATCCACCTGGATGTTGTGTAGGGCTTCAAGAAAACCCCATAAGTGAAAAACCCACAATTACAAAGAATTGTCCTCATTACAGGGAAACATGCTCGACTGAAAAGTGTCAAGATGAGCTAGTTGGAATTTGGAATAGGTGGGTGGCCACCAATATCTACCTGGATCAACCTACAATGTCCATGCCATTTTCTACAGGTCCTTCAATCTGGGGGATGCTGATTGTGTCATCATTTCCATATTTTAGTTTATCGAGCATTTCTACACCCATCCCGTCTATCCCAATGCCGACCTTTGGATCTTCTTTCGGTGGGGGGGTGAGCCATGGTTTCAATATGGGGAGTGGAATTACTTCCACCTACACCAGTCCTATGAGTGACCCGGTATCGTCAGGTGCTAGTTCACCTTTTGGATGGAACATCCCTAGTGGTATTGGGGATGCCCCTAGTTAGGATGGGGGAAAAAATACCTCTAGAGGCTTTAACTTTCCTTGGAGAAGCACACACTTCCCTGGGGGAACATCCCTTCAGGGAAAATTTTCACCTTGGGGGTATTTTCCCTTTGTTAACACATCATGTCTTGGGGGTTTCTTCCCTAGGATTGACCTCAAGAATGTTTTACCTAGAGGGTCCACATTACCCCCTAGGGGAAATCCCCTTGGGGACATATTTGGTTATGGGAGTAGTCATGCTCTTGGGAGAACCACCATTCCTAGAGGCACTCACTCTCCCAAAACTCCTCAACCCTCTAGTAGTACAAATGTTGGGGGACTGCAAGGTCCATCTGGGACAAAAAAGACTTCATCTCCCTCTCAGTATTCATTTGTACTGTTTCTTTTCCTTGCAATGTTAGATTTACTAGATTTGTCACGGTTAACAAATGACCCTTTTTCCCATGACCCATCATGGCTAGAAATTCCTTCCAAGTTACCATCTGATATCCAAAAATTTGATGGTAAGCTAAGAGAGGAACCCTCCACACACATCATGACATACCACTTATGGTTTTCATCCAACTCATTGATGGATGATAGTGTGAGGCTATGTCTTTTCCAATTATCCCTGACCAGAGTTGCTTCCAAATGGTACATTGAATTAAATGGTGGTTCCTTTAAAAGTTTCAACAACCTGGAAATAACGTTCTTAATGCATCACCAATTTCCCCTATGGTATGAGATTGGAACTGATATTTTGACTTAAATATGTCAATATAGTGCCACTCACATTTCTTATCATATACAAGAGTTGATATGGAGACATAGGATGATTAAGAATTAGATTCCAGAAAAACTCCTCATGTAGTGGTTCACAAAATCACTCCTACCCCCCATTGCCAAAGATGTAGTTCTGTTCATGGCGGCTACTGAGGAGTAGGCCATTTTGCATGCCCAACACTTATATTTCTTAGTCAATCACCCTTTATAACATCATCGCAATGGATCCTAGGCCATCAAAATATCAAAGGAAGCAAAACCTAAGATCCCATGCTGATGGTTTGGTTGGTTATATTTCCCATACCTCTGTAAACTAGTTAGCTGATCATATGTGTGAAATGTCCATTAAGTGACACCCACCAGCTTCTATTACTAGTGCTCAAAGTATTTTGGTCCCTACTCAAACCTCTGAGTTGAATTTGATGTAGTCCACACAACCGAAGAATCCTCAACAACTTGGAGGGAAGAATAAAAGAAACAAATTTTTTTTATAATATTGAGAAAGGGAATACCTCCACCCAAAAAACCTAGGAGGGATACACTAAGGAGAAAATGAAGAGTCATTTTCCATAAAATATTTGTGGGGATGAACACCCTACTCACTAGTGTCCTCGGAAGGATGAGGTCCATATATTTTTGGCAGAGCAACGCCCCCCCTATCATCCTGCTATTTTAAGCCACCCTTTCCACCCTCAAGCTCAAAACATGGTTGCCACAAATCCTACCCCTCCGCAAGGGGGCATGGAAGGTACCCATCACCATGAGGGGTCTTCCTCGAATTATACAATTTTCATGTGGGAACAAACAATCATTTTGAAAATGCGAGCCAAGAATTACGACATTCCCAAGCCTTCTCATGTTGTGCTAGAAACATCATCTTGTTCCCAACATGGTGGCCCTCTTCATATTGAGAAGACATCTTTTGGTGCACCACTTCACCCCCCAAATAGGATTATTTGATGCACAATACATAATCCAAACACATGGGCTTCCCATGACTACAATATTGTGGAAGACTTGGCCTAGGCACCATGTGCCATGTCCACACTTGAAGTCTTCCAAAGATTCTCAATGCAACATAAAGCCTTGCTTTCTTCTATAGGTGGGGTTGATCCCTCAGAGTCTAGTTTGATGACCTTTGATTCTTCTCAAGTTACTCATAGTATCTCCCATCAGGTTTCCTTTTAGATCATAGTGTGATCATTGGGGAAAAACATCTACCAAATAGTGGTTGATGAAGGAGCCTCAACTTGCATCATGTCTATTTATTTTTGGAAGGCCCTTGGCTCTCCTAAGCTCAACAAATATGAAACACTATTGAAGGCATTCAATGGAAACATGTTCTGACCCCATGGAATAATCACCACCTTACCCATATATTTAGGTGGTAATATTGTCCTTGTTGATGTGGAGGTTGTCAACGCACCCCTTGAGTACAATTTTTTACTCATGCGTACTTGGTTCTATGAGATGAATGTAGTCATATCATTGATCTTCAAGGTCCTACACTTCCCTCATCAAGGGAAAATCGTTACAATTGATAAGCTTTCATTTACCCCATACCTTGGATCTAATAAAGGGTCTAATGTACCCTTTGTCAGTGATACCCTTCAGTCTTATATAAATGTTGGTGAAGGGATGTTTAAAGATATTTTTCTTATGGGTATATTTCCCCTTCCCCCACTGTCTCTTGTTGTAACTCTCGCTCCTATAAATATGATTTCATCATTTGCCAGTGGATCCCTTGGGTATGTTGATACTTGGGTGGTATCTCATCCTAAGGATGTTGAATCATTTGGAGTGTCCATGCCGCTCACTGCGGTTGACATTGTCGATCCAAAAATCCCATCAACATCTGTTGATACTAGTCATCACATCCATCCTCATATGGAGTGTGATCAACCTAATCCACCCAAATGGGTTGTTGACTCTTCAATTTCATATGATTTCCTAGATATTGAGTTTACTTCAGAAGAGGCCATCCTAGAAATCATGGCTTCCATAGAAAATCCAAAGAATGAGATGATACATCGATCATATTTTCTTGATTCAGAACTGATGAGATTTGACATGATGAGTCTTAATTCGAGACTGGGGGCATTGGCTGGGACATCCAGTACACCTCCTAGTCTTGACCCTTTTCAGTCTTTTTTATCGTTTTCAGAACTTGCCACCAAATTATTTGCTTCCCCTTCCTTCAAATATTTTTGTTTTGTACTTCCTTCATGTCTTAACAGAGCCCATAAAGGAGCTTTGATAGCTCATGCAACCACTCATGATGAGTATCTTTGGCCACATAGATTCATTTCTATGTGGCATGGCCCCAACATGGTGTGCCATATGATGCCAACACTGGCTCATGAGTTCATCGATGATGAAAAGGATCGTTGACCTAAGCCTAGCCTTGGGCTTTACTTGGTGTAAACCATTCAAATGTTTAGTGCCTTGTACATAGGAGTGTTGTGTGAGTGCTTTTATCATATCCAACAAATCCAAAAATATTTTCCTTTTGAGATTTCACTATGCATTTTGACCCCAGAATATAGTTTACATGTGTTGATAGGATTAGGAGGAGTTTTTTTATGGAAGATGGAGAATTCCAATGAACTTGAGGTACGTGTTTTCCAAACTGGCATATAGGGATAGGTTTTTTCTTGCATATCTCGTCTTGCATTATTAACCATCCATTCTATCATTACACCACCTTAGGTTCGAACCTGGCTGGTTGCGACATTAGCCATTCCTTTTGCATGTCATAAATGGTGCAATAGTGCCTAGCCTTCATGGGATCTCTAGTTAGCACTCAAATTTCCATTTGGTTCCCATGCTACATTTTTCCATAGGCCCAAGAGACCTCCTTTAGCCCCATCATGAATTGAAATATTGAGCCTCATTTTCCTCTCTTCATTTATATTCTGGCCATATCACATAGGGGTTATCGAACATTTTTTTGTTTCTTAATGGTCTCCTATGCATTTACTGCTTACTTCATGCTTCCCTTTGTTGCATTGTTGTTTTCCCATATCCCACTTACTACTATGCAGTAGCCTTGACCATCCACCTCTTGCATTATCTGGCCTCCATTTTGCACCACCTACCCATGGAGAGAATAATTGCTAAGAGTGGATCTCACTTTCCAATACCATTTGCATTCCTCATTCCTTAGGTTGGTTCCATTCACTTGGAACATAGTAGCATGCCATTAAGCCACTCGTTCTCCCCCACCAAGTATACGTTTATCTCTTTTTAGGACTCGTAAAAGGAAATGAAAAAGACACTCATGAGTATCCTTTTAACTCTTTTACATGCTCGTTAAAATTTAATGAAAAGACACACCGAGCATACTTGCATCATTCTTTCGTGCTCATTAAACCATGAAGGAGAATAAAAAAAACCCCAATTTTTTTAAAAAAAAGAGTGGGTTTTTTTACCATTAGTATATACTCAAAATGGTAGCATTGGTTGAGTCTCCCTTGAACATGGCACCTATTTGAGTCCTCATCATACAATTGGGTTTTATCTTTCCTAAGAGTCGTCCTAGTAATACGTGTCAGAGATACTCCTCTGACTGGTTACTCTTCCAATCATTATGAAGAGTGCTTTGATGCCTCCTGTTTTGTTGCACTATATTCGTTCAACTCTTGTGTCTTTCTTCCAAGTCACCATTGTGTCGTGCTATATGTTCATGGGAAGTTTAAGCCCGAGTTGACCATCTGTTATTTTTTTGAATTTATGAGCCGACCATCCCTATTTCAATTGTACTTAGTGATACTCTCTCTTCACATCATCTCTTGGTGTATGTTTTGTGTCAATTGATGGGGGATACATCAAGGCCCTCCTTTGACGGATATATTCCTATTGAATTCAAAAAATTATCTAGAAGAGGGATCTATAAACTAAATAGTACCTTGGAGGTTTCAGTCCTTAGTGGTAGACCTCCTTGTGATTGACAATGGTTTTACATCATTGACTCCTGATCAATTGATTCTATGAGTGTTCGACACCATCTCATCTATTCATAGTCGCTAGATTGTACTAGGTACCTTGAGGTCCATATTCATCATCAGTGGGTATCCTCACATCTGTTAATGGTATACATCAATGACTGGTAATCAGATGGTTTCTACCATGCTCGGTATTAGCTCATCTATTCGCATGTTGTAGATTCGTACCATCAAGGTTTGGGACGAAGACCTTGGGTTTTGGGACACATCATTCCTCTACAACATCCCCTCCCAAACTGTGATGGACTATATCATTTGTATATGAGAACTTTGAAGACTCAGGGGGCACTGTCCTTAATGTTCGTTGTCTTTCAGATATCTATATGTTGTGTCATAGATCCACATTGTATTTGTTGGTGGATATGATTGTGTTCATGATGTAGATCCACATTGTATTTTGTCTTGGCCATGGTATTATTGATGACATGGATCCACTGTGTATTATTTCATGGCCATGGTCTAGCAATTCATATCATCGATCTGCAGTGTATTGTTTTTCGACCATGCTTATTTAGAGTTTGAGTTTGTATACCTAGGGGATGGTCTATATATACTCTCATCCTTGGTGTTTGATTGCATAACTTATTTAACTTCCGAAACTCCTATGCTCTCTCCTCACAATGCCTCATATGGAGTCTTATTATTATGGACAATATTTTATTGTAATGTATTTCAACCATTCATTCCTTTTTTGAACTCACACATTAGGGGGAATCTATTATAGCCTTAATTTCCACCCTATAGGCCAGAGAGGAATCCATAAGAAGATGTAAGACAAAATGCACATTTTTCCTAATATTTGAGCCCTTTTGGAGATCCTCAATAGACACATAGTAGACAACAAGTGAGGATCCTCACAGGTCACTAGTATCTCAATAGGTGAGGGTACTCACATGTCACTAGTAGCTCAACAAGTGAGGATCTATAAAACTTCTATATTCAGCGAGTTACAAGGTGATAGGTGAGGGATGAGTTGTATATTCATGGCAAGGACCTAGGAACTCACATAATTCAAGTCTCTAGTGGTATCTAGAAGATCTATAAGCTCTCCCAATCCTACTACAAAGAAATATATAACAAAGGAAAGTCTTGGGAAAGAGGAGAAGAATTCAAGAGCAAGGTTATGTTTCCCATTTGCAGAGGTGTTTTTCCTATCTATCACAACCAAAAGTCAGTGAGCCTAGCCTGACCAAGAATTTGAAGGGAGAAACAAGGAGAAAGGAGCAAAGAAGAAATCCATCTACATCCAAGGTATGTAATATTGATGTAATTTCTTCATGATTAATTGATAGATCATTGGTTTTCCTCCAGATTATTTGTTTTCTATTCATGAATGAATTGGATATGATCTTATAAGTAATATATTAGGATAGATCTAAGGCATATTGATTATTCTTAACACTAGAGAAAGAAGAATATTAGTAGTGTTTGTTGCTTGTGTGCAGGTAACAAGTGATAAGAGATAGAGTTGGAACTTCAGATATACATAATCCAAGACATGTAGGAACAACCTTCAGGTTAAATGTATGTTGGTATACCCCTCTTTAGTGTAAAATGAATTATGTGCTCTAGATCTAGGGAAACTAGAGAATTATAAACCATTTTATGTCTAGGATTACTAGGCTAATCCTAGGGAGGTCTTCTTGATCATTCAATGATATCCATGAGAGATTTTGTCCCATAACACTAAGGCATTTGAGAATCCATAAGCTCTAGAGAAAAAATGACACTAGTATAAGAGTGTTCTTGTGGTGAAAGCATCTATTAGAATCGATTTTCTTAGTCTCTCAAGCATCCTACTAAAATTGATGACCCTAACTCTAGAAAAAATTCAATATTTATTGTTTTTGTCACAAACGTTTTCTATAGACACTAAAATTTGTCTTAATTTACTGCATACACACATTTATAAGTGGTTTAACTTGTTCAAAAATTACCACTAACAATTGGATAATATTACACTTGTTGAATGGTTAATTTAATGGTGAATTACTACATTCTTGAGCACTTTTATTTGCTTCTATTGCAAAGTATTAATTGTTGTTATAAAAATAGTGTACTACTGTAATTTGCAACAACCACAACAATTATTGATTGTCCAGTGTCTAAAGGATTAATATTGCATCTATCATCTTGATAATTGTCTATATATGCTGCAAATTGTTCATTGTCTCGTACAGGTACAACAATTACCTTGCAACCTCTCATTTCCCTTCCTAGCGCTAGACCTAACTAACATGCGACCAACATAGGGCAATGCAGTCTTGGCTAATATTGATATTTGATCCCTTGAGGTCACTAGGGAAGCCTCCCTTATGCTGGAACTCTTCCATCACTAAAATGAGGGAAGTATCTACTTATGTGACAACGATAGTTTCTTCCATAGTTACACAATATTTGGTGATCTTTTTTAGGGATTTGCACAAGTACAAATCCTATGATAACAGGTCGAAAGCCCTAACCCTAGGAGGTGAAGTGTCAAAAGGTTTGCATGACCTGAGTTGGTTAATTGATACATCAACTTCTCAGGGTGTAACTTTGGAATACACTCTTCGTTTGGGGCACATAGTAGCTCATTGGAAATCTATAACTAAGATATACAATTTGTGGCATGGTATGGGTGTGTGAAAGATAAACCCAGGTGCCTAAATTTCCCCAAAAACATTATTTAGGGCCTCAAAATGGCTTTGAAATTTTAGGACCCAAAAAATCATAACAAAAATTCCAAGATGAAGAATCATGTTGAGTTAGTGGAAGAGGTGGGTGGCCACTTATATCCATCTATATCAATCCTCCCCCCTTAGGAAGAAATGGTGCCCATTGCGTCAAGTTCCCACAATAGATGGGGAAACATTTTTTGAATCTAAACCTTGGTGAGCCACTTACCTTATTGAAGAAGTTTTCCTTCTTTGACAACTTGATAGAGTTGTATGTTCTTCTAGCAAGTTCCCTTCATCTTGGTGTCCATGATTTGATCCACTATAGATTCCTCAATGCAGTCATGATTGATTTTTGTAGGGACCAATTTCTCATCCACCTCCGAGGTGTCCAACAGAGGTGGGAAATATGGTTTAAGAAGCTCCACATTAAATACTAGGTGCAAGCCAATGAACAAAGGAATATGAAATTCAACATAATTTTCACCCAAAATTTTGTGATGGTGCAAGGCCCATATCATAGTGGTTTGAAATTCCTATGGGGACTTGTGAGACACTCTTTCTACAAAAAAAATCACATCTTATCACCAACCTAAAACTTGTGTGGAATTCGATGTTGGTCATGTCACTACTTGTACTTGGCATTGACCTTATACAAGATGTCACAAACTTGTTGTTGGAGGTGTTGGATACGTTCAAAAAAATTGGCTTCTCTATCTACCTCAACCTGAGCATGGGAGGAATTTGTAGGTGGAGATGAAAAGAGCATAGATACATCAATGGGGGCCAATGGATGGAACCCCAAGGAAACTGAAAAGGGCTATGGCCAGTAGAGTCGTGGATGGATTTGTTA
Organism: Picea sitchensis; assembly: GCA_010110895.2. Classification (NCBI taxonomy): domain Eukaryota; kingdom Viridiplantae; phylum Streptophyta; class Pinopsida; order Pinales; family Pinaceae; genus Picea; species Picea sitchensis. Next base: position 171,170 of record SNQJ01S0052028.1, on the reverse strand, counting down.
TAGCTATGATGAACATATGTAAGGATCTCATCCCATGTACATGGATCCTTAGATTTGTATGTGCGTAGGATATTCATAATCATCATGTTGACCACTTTTGTTTGTCCATATCTTTGGAGGTGAAAGGAAGTCGATTTGGTCAACTTGGTGTCCATCAGAAGCCATAGGCTAGACCAAAAGATATTGAGGAACCTACTATTCCTATTTGAGATAATGGTTTTTGGTATCCCAAAATGAACCCAAACATTCTTAAAGAAGATCCTAGCAGTGGCCTCGATTGTGATACTCTTTTTACATGGTGCCAAAATGGCCATCTTAGAGAACTGATAGAACATATTTGGTGGAGAGAAAAAATAACATGTAATTCGTGGAGACTGACTCCTAGATCTTGTTTGGGGTACAAAGAGGAGTATACATCCCTTGCTTCTTGATGGTTGATTTAGTGATGACATAGGAAATGCACAACCTAATATATTGGATGACATGTTGTCGAAGCTTTGGCTAGTAGAAATAATTTTGAAGTAATGCTACTATCTTCTCCTCCCAAATTAGCTTTTCATACTTGCTTGAAGGAACAAAAAGATGGCGTAGATGGCACAAGAGTGTATCTTGGAGGTGGAAGTATGAAAATTTCTATCCTATACTTAGTGTCTTATAAGTAGCAACAAAGTAAGAGTCATTGTTGTATAATTATGGACACTTAGAGGTTTCATTCCCACACAAGTTAAGAACTATGGTTAGATCCACAAATGGGGGTTGACTGAGGTAGTTGCAACATGGTTGGTCTTTCCCTTCTTTTACTTAATTTTCAAGTGGAATTTTTTCATGTATGTGGAGCACTTCTGATGGAGTTGATTATGCGACTTTTTTATGAGGAAAATCACTCTATGGCATGGGGTAAACCAAAACAGACAGAAATGACTGTAGAAATCAACTCTAATCTCAGGTATGCTATATAAACAAATATTCTAACAAGACAAGATAAATATCCTACCTCATCCATATGTTCGATGAAGTCCACCATTGAGCACTTGACCCAAAGCAATACACCTGCAACTTGTCCTCAACAACCACGATACACAAGCATATGGTGATAATATACAAAGTTATCACATTCAATAGCATAATCCATCAATATTCATAACAAATACACCCATGGAATAACAATTCAAATATTTGCAAGACATTAATTAGACGAGAAAAGAGTATTTCTATTAAAATGTAATATAGAAGTGTATGAATAAAAAAATTCTGTGTCGGCACATTCGGAACCGAGAAACTAAGTCCCTTCCAGCTGGGCCTCTACCACTTCAATCCTCCACCAAAGGCAATCTCATATAAGAGAGATAATGAGGTTCTCCATCAAATAGGGAAGAGATTGGGGGCTTAATAATGTGTTCATACTTAAAAGGACAAAGGGATGTAGACTCAATATGAAGTGAATAATTTCACCAAGCAACTTTTCTCTCAATGTTGAATTCTTCTCCTCTTTTCCACAACTTGGATATGGTCCATTTATAGCCTTCAGATGGAACTGAAGGGTCGAGTCAGAACTTTTCCAGTATATGGAAGGTAAAAGATCATGGATCTCGTTACGTGACATGGAAACATGACACCATTTTTTAATTTTGAGCACAAAACCCGATGTATGTGCGATGTAATGGTGCAACCTATGTATATGCATGCCATATAGTTGTTAGGGCGCGCATATGTGGAAAACTACAATTTTTATCTTTGGGAATTGCAAAAAGGGACTTCAAGTCTAAATAGAGAAATGGAAAAAGGCCATCTGAGCAAGTTTTCGTATGGTGAGGCAAATCTTGCTATAAAAGATGCCCCCTAATGTGTGAGGTTAGAGGAGTATCTGCGATGGCCAAAATATATTATAATTCCGAGAAGTGGAGTAATGGAGACCCAGCTGGACGAACTAGTTGCTCATAAGAATATTACAATCCATACTGACTTTGTGCACATGGCTGCCAATTTGAATTACACTGCAGATCCATGTGAAATTATACCAAATAGATGCTCATGGCCATGAATGGGAAATACAAAAGTAGATACATGCCATAGGTTGTCATAGTCACGAATAAGGCCCAGTGAAAACCAATCTCAAAATCAATCTGAAGATATCTGTCTACAATGGAGTACAATTTGATCTCTCATGATCACCGAAGACATATAGGTACTGGTCCAATGAAAGATAGTAACATCTCAAGAAAGCTACAACTATGAACTGATGTCTTCAAGTCTTCTACATGATCCGTCGAAGGTGTAAGTATACATTATGTGAATACAGGAGTTGAGGTCAAACACAATGAGACTTCATTTGATTACTGGTCATTAAGGTATACCGTTAACAAATGTGAGACAACCTACTGATAATTAAAGTAGGTATCAAGGCACCAAGTGCATTCTTACAAGTGTGAATAAAGGTGTTGAGGTCGAACACTTGAAAAATCCATCGATCATGAGACATTGATGTATTCCCAACTGTCAATGGTGAGAGAACCTACCATTGATGAATGAAAGCCTCTAGGTACTCATAGGACTCTAGGTCTCATTTCTAGAATAGATGGGCTGAAGTCGATGGAATGAGACATGCTAAAAGGAGAGCATTAAGACATCTTTGATCATTCAACACGAGGTACAAAGAAGGAGCTTCATTATTTTTCCTCAACAACCAATATACACAAGCATATGGTGATAATATATAAATTTACCACATTCAATAGCATAATCCATCAATATTCATAAAAAATACGCCCATGGAATAACAATTCAAATATTTGCAAGACATTAATTGGACAAGAAAAGAGTATTTCTATTAAAATGTAATCAACAAAAGTTTATGAATGACAAAATTCCGTGTCAGCACGTTTGAAACCGAGAAACTAAGTCCCTTCCAGCTGGGCCTCCACCACTTCAATCCTCCACCAAAGGCAAGCTCATATAAGAGAGACAATGAGGTTCTCCATCAAATAGGGAAGAGCTTGGGGGATCAACAATGTGCTCAGAATTAAAAGGAAAAAGCAATGCAGACTCAATATGAAGTGAATAATTTCTCCAGAGTAACTTTGCTCTCAAATTTGAGTTCTTATCCTCTTTTCCACAGCTTGGATATGGCCCATTTATATCCTTTAGATGGAACCGAAGGGTCGAGTCAGAACGTTTCCAATATATGTAAAGTCAAGGATCATGGATCTCATGATGTGACATGGAAACTTGACACCATTTTTTAATTTTGAGCAAAAAACCCGATGTATACAGGCTATAATGGTGCAAACTAAGTATATGAATGATGTATAGTTGTTAGGGTGCATATATGTGGAAAAATACAATTTTTAGCTCTAGTAACTGCAAAAAGGGACTTCAAGTCTACATAGGGAAATGGAAAAAGGCCCTCTGAGCAAGTTTTCATATGGTGAGGCAAATCTTGCTATAACAAACTTTCCTTGTGTTTGCATGAATTGAAAAGGCTTGTGAATACTGTGGATCATTGTTTCCTTTCCAAGAATATAATTCTTCCATTGTTGGCATGCCTACAGAATGGAGTACATCTCCTTGTCATTGATGGGATATATGCAAACAACATCAGATAGTGTTTCACTATGATCGACCATTGGATGTTTGTACTGAGTAAGGATTTCACTAATATCATAGTCAAAGGAATCCGTACTTGAATTAAGGGACACGTGATATGAGATAATCCCAACAAAAACCTATAGTAGAAGTTGGTGAGGTCGAAGAAGCTACAGAGATTTGTCAAAATTATTGGAGTTGGCCAATCAAAAATGGCTTGGATCTTGGTTGGGTCCACATGTACCCCATGTTCATCCAGGATGTATCCCAAGTATTGAATTCTTTGCATGTCGAATGAAAATTTCTCCATATTGGCATATAAATTGTGTTTCCAAAGGGTGCTCAAGACTTGTTAGATGTGATGCAAATGTTTTTCCCAAGTATTTCTAAATATGAGAATGCCATCCAAATATAGGGCCACAAAATATTTTGTGACTAGCTGCAAGATACTTTCCATAATCCTCATGAATGTTGTTGGAGAATTAGTTAAGACAAAAGGCATGAACAACCACTCAAAAATTTCTTCTTTAGATTCGAAGGCTATCTTCCATACATTGGTTTGTTCTATCATATCTTTGTGTACCCTAACTTCAAATCAATCTTACTAAATAACTTGACACCCTTAATCTAATCACGGATATTTTCAATCTAGGGGATTGGGTATCGATTCTTGATAGTGATTTTGTTCAGGGATCTATAATCAATACAAAGTTTCCATATCCCATCCTTCTTTAGCACCAACACAATTGGTCTCCCACAAGGTGAGGAGCTCATTCTAATGTGTCCCTTTAAGATGAAATCATGAATTTGATGATGTATTTCATCATTCTCCAAAAGGGAGTGCTTATATATTAGACCATTGGGTAAGGAACAACTAGGTACCAATTCAATGGAATGTTTGACCTAATAGTGCAGAGGAACCCTTATAGGTGAAGCAAAGATATCTCTATATTCTCTACAACCTTGTCCACCTACTTCTATTGTGTAGACAAACCCTATGCTAAAGTTGTGGTGGTCATAGTGACCTTTCGTTCACTTTCTAACTAAACCACGAAGAGGAATTTTTTTTTAGTTTGAGAGATTACCTTTCGACACTATTTTTCTGAGATCAATGAAATTTCGGTAGTCAGAACTTCCTCTCGTACACTATAGGGATGAACTCCCAAAGTAACAATGACACTATAACTCCAGGACCCATAGCCAACATGACACTTCCATATATAAGGGTGTCCTAAAATCACATCACAAACTTTGAGAGAGGAAACATCACACAATACCTCATCTTTTAAGGGCTTGATGTCGTAGGACAAGCAACACTACTAATTGAAATGTATGTCTCGTCCCGAGCTCAACCAATCGATGGTGTATGGTTGGGGGTGTGTAATTTTTGACAACTACAATCTCTTGATGACCTCGGTTTAGATCAATTTCTTTTGGCTCTTATTTTCAATAATGAAATGTATTGGGGTCCCCTTCACCCATATATTCTTTGAATGGAAGAATCTCTCCCCCTCCTCAGGATCCTCTGACTCTTCTGGTTAGATCTTTGCAGCTGTGATGGTAACACTGGGTCCTCCATCAATGATATGCTTTCCCTTATCTTGCTCCAAATTAGAGTCTAAGCCAAGGTTCAAGTATTTTTATTTAAGCTAAAAAAACAATGATTTTTTTGAGAGGAATTCACCAGTGTTGTGCCAGGGGATTTTGTGGAACTCAAACCACTTTTCAGTGTCCTTATTCGACTTCCCATTACCCTTGTTTTCATATGTATTGGACTGGTTGTATTGAGGTTGTATCTCCTTACTCTATCACTTGTTTTGTGAGTTTGAGCCTCATATAACATATCAATAATCAATTCATAATGAGGATATGTCCAATAAATCCATCTACGTTTAGATGTACCTATGTCCAATAAATCCATCATAGTTCCCAACATGTTATAATTCCTCATTGAGGGAATCAACAAAGTCCACCCAAGTGGGTTATTTCTTGAATGTTGTCGACTCATATATGCTCCGTCTCTCCCAGTAATGTTCTCACCAATCCCTAACATGGGGAAAGGATTTAAGGAGAGAAAAGGTTATCTTTTCGATGCCAATTTTTTTTGAACTGAGCAATAACCCTCTAATATATTTAACTATTTATCTAAAGTATATGCATCTATATATCCTTCAAATAAACGTGTACCTTGAATAGTGTCTAACCTATGAAATGGATTCTTGGTGAAGGTGCCCTAGCTACCTTCGATAATCGTCGAAGGATCTGGGAAAAGTTTTCCATCATCTCGTTCCTCTGTCATGTGAGGGATTACTCGAGAAACACCTTGAAATAATATCTTTCTCTATCATCCCTCTTGTCTTCTTCCATGGGAGGTCACTAAGGTCGGTGAGAGAAGTCGTCCCCAAGTGAAACTAGATCAATACCCAACTCTCTATACCCTGACCTCGTTGGGAATATGAGAAGCAATCAAAGAGAAGATTGGCCTACTACCATTGATCTAGATTTATTAGAGAAAAAAATGAAATATAACAAAGAACACTCACACAAATATGTAACAGAGGGCACAACAATACAATGAAAACCCAACTTCTATTAATGGATAAAGTAGCAAAATACTATAGAACACAAACTATCTAGAACAGTGGTAGCTTATCTCTGAAGAGAGAGAGAAAGATGGAGGATATGCTCTTTCAAAAAAACCTATTACAAGAGGATGAAATAATGGCCTTATAACATAAATAAATAACCCTAAATGTCCAAAAACCCTAACCCCAAGACGTGAAATGCCAAAACGTTTGCAGGCCCTCAAGTGGTTAGTTGAGTAGTCTATATGACATACTCCTTAAAACTGATTTTGAGAAGTCTTATAATAGAGTGGAATGGAATTTCATTATCATTATGATTAAATAATTTGGTTTTTTCCCTTTATTCATTAAATATACGAGGGCACTTTTCATCGATGATGTAGTCTACTTATGTATTAAGGAGTAAATACCTAAGAAAAATGCCCTCTTCAAATTGTTTAAGCATATTTTCCTGCAAGAGCTTGCCTTATAAGTATGGTTGAAGACGAACTGAAGTATCTTCATTATCGTTGAATGGCCTAGGTTCTTATTAAGGATATCCCTATACCAATCTCTAATGGTGACTATCTTAATAATATACACTTTCTTGATGATTCCTTGGTTACCCTAACTGAAGAGAGGGAATATTTGGATATGATGATGGATTGCGTGTAGATTTTTTGTGATGTGTTTTGTTTCAAATTATGAATGGATAGAAGATAGTGCTTTAGATTGAGCCAAAAATATGCTCTTGATTGGATTGTAGGCTAAGGATAGGCCTAGATTCAACCTTAGTAAGTGTTCAAATTATTGGGCATCCATTTCACATTCCATGCTTCACCCAAGGAGATTTCAGATGTGGTTATTTAAAGGGTAGCTACGTAAATAGATAAATGGATAATAAAATCGATGTCCTTGGCATCCAAATTTTGTATTTGCACCAAATTATGTGATTTTTCATGGTGGGTACCATCAATGACATCCCATTAGCAATTGGAAAAAATACTTGGGATGTTCTTATGTGAGATTCTAATAGGGAGAATTGATTTCAAAGAGTCAAATAAAACCTGTGTATAATGTGCCTAAGGATTGCGGGAATGGTACTTTCTACCCACACTCAAGAGAATGCATTATATGCCAAGAGAGCCATTTTATCCATGGAAGGGAACAAGGCATGACATATTTTGATTAAGAACTACATCATCCATTAAGCCCCATTATGTAGAAAAGTGTAGAGCAACCTAATGTTTTAGGCATTGGTTACTACCCCTCCCCATGTTTTATTAAAGGTACATTTGTTTCTTATTAAGAGTATTTTGGAGGGTCTTGAAGTCCATTAAGCCCAAATTAGTATAGAAAAATAATTCCTAATTATTGGTTCTCTCATTCAATGACCACAATATTTTATCATCAATAGTTTTTTCAAAAGAAAAACCATTGTCAAATCAACTTTATATTTTGCCAAGAAGTTGTTACTAGAGGTATTAAAATTGTTGGGGACTTGCATGATTTCAAGAAAAGAGATTAAAATGAAAAATTAGCCTCAATGATTGTTTTTATCTATGAAACCTTGACAAGTTAATCATTGATATAATCCAAAGCCTCATTATAGATTCAATATACTCAACATTTTCCTATAAGGGTCGTAGTCCTAGTGGTGAGACTAGTAAGGGAAGCCGAAAAAGGAATGCAACAAATATAGGTTAATCAATGGTTATTTTTGGTTGCCCACTAAGTTGGTCTTGGACATAATAATAAAAACTTATGGAGACTCAATTTTGAGCAAAAGACTTGGATTTATAGGTTTAAGGCCATATAGAAAGATCCTTTGTAATGTAATATAGCTTGTTATGGTCTCTAGTGTAGATAGGCATGGATTTTGGAGAGAAATTGAAGTACATCTCTGTGCCTCAACCTAAATTCCCCTTTATGGATAAAATGAAAATTTTAAGCATATTTGGTGAACTTTTATAGCTTTTCCAAGTCAACATGGGATTCAAATACTATATTTTGTATTCAGTTTCTCCCCTCTCCCATTTTTGAGAATGTAATTCCCTTTTAGGAGATAGAGTCTCGCGGTCTGTTGTGTTTAACAACTGAAAAGGATATTAGAGTCAACACTTTTGTATCACCTATGAAAAATGAGAAATGTATGTTTTATTTAAGATTGCACATCACTGCAATTATTTTACCTAACATGATAATAACCTTAAATATGCATGTATGCTCTTACAAATATAATTGTAGGTGGATAAGGTGTACAAGAAAGTGATGTATATATGTTAGCCATTATTATTATTATTATGTACCAAAGCTACATACACTATCGATGGGGAACCATCAAAGTACCATAAAAGTGTTCACTCCCTAACCACTTAAGACCGTTCTAAAGGTTTTAAAACTAGTCACCTTCAACATAGAGCTTACCATTATGTTCATGAATACTATGAAATACACAAAAGTTGTCTTCTACCTAATATTCCCAAGGTGCCTCAGTTTGACAAGTTTCGTGGCCACTTTTGAATTAAAGCAACATGCACTTTGATGTTGATTCTAAGTGTATGGATGAGAGTATGGATTAGAGATTGGGGTCTTACTCTTGAATTTTCATACCCTTTTTGAATTTAAGCAACATGCACTTCCATGTTGATCCTAAGCATATGGATGAGATATGGGGGCTTACTCTTGAATGTACATACCCTCTTCTTAATGTAGACACTATCCTGAACACTGCTTAATATGCCTATGTGTGATGGTAAATTGGTTACATTTCTTTTATGACCTTACATGACAGTCATTCGATCCATTGATTAAGACTCCTAACTATCACCATTGTGCTCATGGAGTCTATTGGTACTATCTTTTTTGATATAAAATGTATGTACTATATTTCTATTTTATTTTAATATAATATAGAAGCATTATATATATAATTAACTAGAAATTAAGATAGTGATTTTTAAATTTATTAATACAAATTAAAAATTGTTTATATAAATTTAGATACTATTTAAAATGATAACACAAATACACGTGTTCTAAACAACACATATGATTAAAACATAAATACATGTGATCCTAATGTTGGAATTGCAAATGAAGAAAGCACAATTCACATATGATAATTAACAATCACACAGATAAGAAACACAAGATTTCACGTGGTTCACCCAAATGTTGGGCTACGTCCACCAAGCATAGGCATCGATTATCTTGTTATTCAGATCACAGAGATTACAACAGACTAGCAATTTCTCTCATTCCTCTCACTCTGTCGTATCTGCCTCTACGGGCTTACATGCATTTATATACATTTACACAAGAAAATTATTATTAAATGCACTCCTATCCATATTCTAACTTGGTCTATTTTAGTTACAACCAACATATAATAATAGGATCCAAATCCATCCTTGGAGGAATTCGTTGTCACCTAATCCCAACAATCTCCACCTTGAAAACAATTAACCTGATAACTTGCTCCTTCCTTTTGTTCATCATCTTTTCTGCAAGCCAAAAGAAGCCAATCACCACTGCAGCTTCTCTAATAAAATTGGTTTCATGATCTCACCTGTGTGACTTGCACAAGTTTGGATTTCCTGAGGGGTCACTCCACCTCCAACATGTCTTCCACAACTGTGTTGTGAGGCATATTTAGTGATATATCTCCTTCTATCCAAGACACCTATAAAATATACATTACAACTATCACATACTATCTCATTGTAACCATTATAGGTGATATTTGTGCTTCTCAAACGTTGAAGCACCCATTTCACTGCAGCCCCTGAATCTGTCACATATCTGACAACATCATTAGCATGTGAAACATCTGGTCTTAACCATTTCATCACATACAAGAGACCTCCTACTAAACTTACACAAGACATAACCTTTTCTTCTTTATAGACATGACCTATGCTTGAAGAAAACTTATAATGGAAAGCAAGAGGGATAAAAACTAGTTTTACAATGTTCATACTGAACTCCAACCACAACTTATTATTACCATCTTTGTATACTTCCATGCCCATAATTTGTTTTGCTACTCCTTGATCCCTCATTTGAATTGTCCTGTCCATCTGAGTCTTTTTTTTACTGATTTTATCCACGCTTCGGCTTGCATCAAGCATATCATCAACAAATAACATCAATACTATGAAAGTACTATAAACTATATATTCATTCCTACCTTTTGAAAAATTATGACTCACTATGAAGGATTCAAACCTCTTGTATATTTGTTTGGGTACCAATAGGCCATACAATGAATTATCTAGCATGAAAACAAATTTACTGTTGTGATCTTGAATCAACCCTTTTGGTTGTTCCATACATACTATATCTCTGTCAATGATGGCCTTGTGAGAAGTAGGATCCCACACACAACATCCCTTTATACCACCATCATAACTTGCAGAGATATAAAACAAGCAGGAATTCAGAAACAAATATTTTAAGTCTTGAAATGATTTACCGCTTACCAGTACTTGCAATTATTTCTTGCTCTTATGACCTTGATTCTTATTCCATAAACAAGAATATACATCTGTCACTTTATATGCTACTTCAGTACTCCCTTCCAACTTATAAAGGTTATCAACATTTGTTGCCTTCATCACTACTAAACTACCTTTCGACAATGTGAGTGCTCCACCTTGACCTGTATACTTATATCCACAAGAATCTAACCCTCCCAATGAAATCAAATTTGATTTAAGCTCATGCACATATCTAACATCCGTTAATTCCCTAAAAATACCATCAAACATCCTGATTCTAATACTGCCAACCCCAACAGTTTTAGAGGGAATACCATTTCCCATAAACACTACACCCTCATCAACATATTTGTATGGAATGAACCAATTTCTATGTGAGCACATGTGGTGGGAGGCATATGAATCTAACTAGGTCATTCTTCTTGATATTGTAAATTACTAGAAATGGATAAAACTTGATCAATCATACCTGAATTTGTTAGAGCCAAATTTTCTTCCTTCGTGGAGTTTTCCTTAGATTCCTTTCTCTTCCAACAATCTTTCTTGAGATGTCTTGTTTTTCCACAGTACCAACATTTTTCTTTACCTTTTTTGTGTCTTGACTTAGATCGAGAAAAAAATCTCTCATTTTTCTCTTTAGTTCGACCTCTGACCAGCATGGCCTCTGAAGTTGAGGTTTCTTGACTATATTTTCTCCTCATCTCCTCAACGAACAATGCTCCCACAACAAAGTCATAATATAAAACATCTATTGATCCATATTATTTTCGACACGAAATGAGAGTGGATATATAATAAAGAAATGCACAGAGAATACACGATGCCTATTAATGAAATAAATGTACAAAAACTGTAAAAATATAGAGTGAAAGACTCGTTAGAATGGTGGCAGTTTATCTCTTAGAAGAGATGTGACGACTACTCACATTCGAAAGAAGATGATTACAATGAGGATATGAAGTCCTTTTTACAATAAACAGGAATTCCAAAAACCCTAGACATCCAAAAACCTAACCCTAGGAGATGAAGCGCCAAAAGTCATGTGGGCCATGTTTGGGTAAGTTAGTACATCAACTTCCCGGGGTCGTAACTTTTGCATACGATCTACGTTTTAGGAGTATGATATCCCGTTGGAAAGATATCGTCGAGGAGATTCATTTGGGGGGATAAATTATTCCTTTAACTATTATTGATAATATCTATCTTGAAAAACCTTCATTTAGGCTCTCAAAATAGCCCCGGAAGTTAAAAACTGCTAAAAATAGTAAATTACCAAAATTGCTAGAAAACTATTTTGAGCCAGTTGGAAAAGATGGGTGGCCACTGATATCCACTTGGATCATATATTGATCTAAATATAAAAGAGGTGACTAGATTACCCCAAGAATCACGCATCGAACCTTATCTTTATCTTCGAATTTAACTTCCATACTAGTCAATTGAACTATAAGGGTATTGAAGGTATTTAAATGGTCAACACATTTTGTACCTTCTTTCATCCGTAAACTGTACAACAGTCTCTTCAAGTAGATCCTTCTCGTCAAGGACTTCGTCATATATAGACTTTCCAACTTGCTCCATAAGCTTGATGTTGTATCCTCTCCTACAATATTAAATAGAACATCATCCATCAGATATAAACGAATGATACTAAGATATTTTGCATCCAAATCTTCCCATTCCTCATTCTTCATGGATGTTGGTTTCTTTGACTTGTCTGCCAATGCTTTTTCCAACCCTTGTTGCACTAGTAAATCTTGCATCTTGAGCTTCCATAGCTCAAAGTTTCTTTTACCACTGAACTTTTCAACTTCAAATGTCGAACTCTGCATCTTAGCCATTAGCACAAAATCTCCTAATGCCCAAATCACTGCTTATAATAATGAAGGCCCTTTGAAAAATAATGTGGAGGAATAATGATATAATCTTCACAATGTTTAATACAAAATTTAATAAAGAAAACCTTTTAATAAAAAAATCACTTTTTAATAATAAAAAAAAAATTGACCTTTACTTTAATTCCTCCACCTTCTTTACTTTAATTCCCCCACCTTCTTTACTTTAACTCACCCACATGACTTGAATTGTTCATGTATTATGCATACAATATATAAAAAAACCTTTAATCTTTTCAAAAGTCAAAACACCATATGCGAATGTTATCTTAAGGAGTTGTCGCCGCACCTCTCGATACACCTAGAGTGCGGCGATCTTAAAGATTCGTCGCACTATACCACACAATTGGACCCGCGACGATTTGAATTTTTTTTCAACGGAGAAGTGCAGGTAATAAGACATCGCACCCTTCGAGAGGAGGGACCTGCGATGATGTGGAGATCGATGCACACACAGATGGAATTACTGTTGCTCCTCCGAATTTTGACACCCTCGACGCCTCTCCTATAACCAGCTCTGATACCACTTGTTGGAATTGAAAATGCGAAAAACACATTTCACATATGATAATTAACAATCACACAGATAAAAAACACATTCGTCGCACTATACCACACAGCTGGACTGTGACGATTTGAATTTTTTTGCAGCGGAGAAGTGCAGGTAATAAGACATCACACCCTTCGAGAGGAGGGACCTGCAACGATGTGGAGATCGATGCACACACAGATGGAATTGTTGCTGCTCCTTCGAATTTTGACACCCTCGATGCCTCTTAGCTCTGATACCACTTGTTGGAATTGCAAATGCGGAAAACACAATTCACATATGATAATTAACAATCACACAGATAAGAAACACAAGATTTCACGTGGTTCACCCAAACGTTGGGTTACATCCACCTAGCATAGACATCGGTTATCTTATTATTTAGATCATGGAGATTACAACAGACTAGCAAGTTCTCTCATTCCTCTCACTTTGTCGTATCTGCCTCTACGATCTTACATGAATTTATATACATTTACACACGAAACTGATTATTAAATGCACTCCTATCCATATTCTAACTTGGTCTATTTTAGTTACAACCAACACAGAATAATAGGATCCAAATCCATCATTTGAGGAATTCGTTGTCACCAAATCCCAATACATAATAACAAATATGATTTGATATGTGATAAAAAATGTTAACACTACCGAACAATATTGATAACCAATTTCACCATAAAAATCTTAAAACCCTAAATATGATCTAAGTAGATGAAAGTTTTTTAACTATGAATATGAATAAAATGATGACAATTTTGTAATTTCATATGTTGCAAAATTGAAGAAAAAATAATAATCAATATCACTTGACACTTGATGCAGAATAAGTTTGATGGTTAAGTGTTCATTACTTAATGTTTTCATACACAAATGCATCATTGTAACGTGGATATGGATAGAACTCAATTAGCTACAAGACAATAAAATAAGTTTTTCTATAATTTAGAATTTTCTCTATTATAATCTTCAATATATATATATATATATATATATATATATATATATATATATATATATATATATCATTACTTTAACTGAACAGGACTTCCTTCTAATACTCAAAAAAAANTTGGAAGGAATGCACAATCAAGTACTTCACTGAGCGTTGTACACATTAGTTTAGTAATCTCGGAATTTACAGATGAAAGATGTTTAAACCCTAATAGATTTTTGAGATCAAAAACAGAAAATGAGATTTATCGGTTATGTCACACTCACTCAGAAGTACTTTTAAATTTCCAAGATGTCATTGTTTTAATTATTCTGCACCTGTTTTGGATCACGAATGAGTGAAATTCATGGATTTGCTTTTAAAAAATGACCGTTTTAATGCTACCATGAATTCGGGAATAGGTTTCCCTTTGTTTGATTTTGATTGCAATCATAATACATGTTGAACTAAAAAATTGTTAATGATAACTCGATTGATTCTCCCAACGGATTTAAACATAAGACTATAAAAACAATACATGCTTATTATATTTAAAAAATTAAAACTTAATAAATTATAAAACCATAAAAATAATTTAAAAAAAATAAAAATTAGAACTTCATAAGTTATAAGACCATGAAAATAATTTTTTTTTTGAATGATTTATATATTTTAATTTAGTTATTTGTTTATTATAATAGTTAATTTAATCAATTTTACATTTTAGTAGAAAAGAGATTGAATCTTAAACTCTTTGTTGTAGCAGAACATCTCAAGCTCATTGTTGGAAACTTCCAAAATCTCATATTCACACATATTTCCAGAGAACAAAATCAAGAAACTGATAAACTTTCTAAAAAAGTTCTGAAACTAATAAAACAAGATTTTGTCCTTTATGAAAGCCAAGATGGTCAGCCTGCTGTTCTGAGGCAGGCTACTCTAAATGTTTTTTAAACAAACCTTTTAGTTTAAGAGGCAAGCTACTCTAGATGTTTTTTAAATAAACTTTTTAGTTTACAATCAGGTTTTTAACTTGTCATTTGGTAGAACTGGAACACTAGAAGATTTGAGTTTTGGGTTTGTAATATATTAATCTAGGACTTGAAAAAGATAGTGCTTTTTATGGTTTATGTTTATGTTATGATTTTGATATTACTTTCAATCTTTTTAAATGAGTTTTTTTTTTAGGTAATGTCATTGACAACTTTTAATTGTAATTTTTATTTTTCTTGAATGAAAACTATTTTTTTTTCTTTAAAAAAAAATTATCAATTTAGTTTTACATTTTAGTTGAGAAGAGACTATAATTTTTTTTAATATATTAAGTTTTGATATAAAAAAATTTACATCTCATTTAAAAAAAAGACTTGAAAAGATTTGATTAGTTGCTTACTTCAAAGTTAAAAAGATTTGATTACTTGATTACTACAAAGTTATTTCTTTCCTTTGATTGATTGAAAGTTTAAATAAAAAATTAAAACTTAATAAATTTAGTATTAAGATAAATCTCCACTGAAAATATCACAATAAAGTATGAATTAACACAACTAATTTAAAAAAATAAAATTAAAATTATACAACAATCAAAGCTTCAATTTAACTAAAGACATCTGATTTAAAGCATGGCATAAAGATCCCGTGACTGTAACTGGTTTTAAATCCAAGTTGTAATAACCTTGCTCAAAGCTATTTTCCTTTGTCTCAAGCTATTTTTCTTTCAAAGCTGTTTTTCTTTGTCTCTGATTTAGCTTGTATTAGCATATAACTTATGTCATATGGCAGCAGTGGTAAATGCAAAGCGTTTTTTGAAAAAAAGATGTCCTTATCTACTTTAAGGGGAATGCAAATTCAAGTACTTTAAAGGGAATCGTACACAAATTAAGTGTGATCCAGTGATTTTCCGATGAAGGAATCATTAAGTCAAGTAGACTTTTGAGACCATCTTCTGAAAAGATGAGCAACTGAGAATAAAGTTAACATACACTCATTCTGAGAAATGTTCAAATTCCCAAACTATGATTTTTTTTTTAATAAACACTTGCTTGAATTAGAGCTGAATGAAATTCATGGATTTTTTTTCAAAAAATGACCGTTTTAATGGTAACTATAAATTCTGGAGTATGTTTCCTTTAGAAAAAGCCCGTTTGCCAGCTGTAAATTCTGGAATAGGTTTCCGTTTTGTTTGATTTGGATTGCAATCATAATACATGTTGAATAAAATTTTTGTTACTGATAACTCAAGTGCTTGTCAAACAGATTTTATTATAAATTGATTGTTGCATTCATCATTGAGCGCTTATTTATAAACCTGAATACATTAGGGGGATTCTATTATAGCTTTAATTTCCACTCTATAGGCCACAAAGGAATCCATAAGAAGATGTAAGTCAAAATGCATATTTTATCTAAGATTTGAGTCTTTTTGGAGATCCTCACTAGATACATAGTAGACAACAAGTGAGGATCCTCACATGATACTAGTATCTCAACAAGCGAGGGTCCTCACATGTCACTAGTAGCTTAACAAGTGAGGATCTATAAAACTTCTAGATTTAGGGAGTTACAAGGTGATAGGTGAGGGATGAGTTGTATCTTCATAGCAAGGACCTAGGAACTCATAATTCGAGTCTCTAGTGGTATCTGGAAGATCTAGAAGCTCTCCCAATCCTCCTCCAAAGAACTATATAACAAAGGAAAGTCTTGGGAAAGATGAGAAGAATTCAAGAGCAAGGTTATGCTTCCCATTTGCAAAGGTGTTTGTCCTGTCTATCACAACCAAAAGTTAGTGAGCCTAGCCTGACCAAT
>SNQJ01S0052028.1:143225-154305 GCA_010110895.2 Picea sitchensis | reverse complement strand
ATGTAATTTCTTCATGATTAATCGATAGATCTTTTTCTATTCATGAATTAATTGGATATGATCTTATAAGTAATATATTAGGATATATTTAAGGCATATTGATTATTCCTAACACTAGATAAATATGACTATTAGTAGTGTTTGTTGCTTGTGTGCAGGAAGCAGGTGATAGGAGCTAGAGATGGAACTTCAGATATACATAATCTAGGACATGCAGGAACAATCTTCAGGTTAAAGTTATGTTGATCTACCCCTCTTTTGTGTAAAATGTATTGTGTGCTCTAGATCTAGGGAAACCAAAGAAGTCTAAACCATTTTATGTCTAGGATTACTAGGATAATCCTAGGGAGATCTTGTTGATCATTCAATGAGATCCCTGTGAGATTTTGTCCCATAAAACTAATGTGTTTGAGACCCCATAATCCCTAGAGTAAAATGATACTAGTCTAAGAGTGTTCTTGTGGTGAAAACATCTATTAGAATCGATTTTCTCACTCTCTCAAACATCCTACTAAAATTGATAACCCTAACTCTAGAAAACTTTCAATATTTATTGTTGTTGTTACAAAAGTTTTCTATAGCCACTAAAAATTGTCTTAATTTACTGCATACACTCATTTATAAGTGGTTTAACTTGTTAAAAAATTACCACTGTAATAACCATGTTTCCCCCATCTTGTAAATATAACTATAACTTTCCAAAAGACTATGGCAGACTAAACATGTGTGAATGTTGTATTTGATGAACCTTTTGCTATAAAAGGTAATGCATGTATTTATGTTATTAATTAAAATGGATGGTATTGCATAACTGCTAAAAAGGGGATTTGCCAAGATAGATCATGATGCTATGAGAGAGATGGAGAGGGGAACAAAAAATGGTTGATATGACCCCCATCAAACCAATACCTTACTAAGTTTAATTGCTCAGACCCAGAACAATCCTCTGACCCAGAAATGAATTACCAGTCAGACTGGTAGTTGAAAAATCCCTCCTCAATAGTTAATGAGGAGATGGGGTAGAGTACTCATATGTAAGGCACGAGCTGAGAATTCAGACCCACACAATTGTGCTGAGGAAGAAAATAAGGGAAGTAATTTGGTTGACAGAGGAAGATCTGCGAGGAAGCATAGTGGATAGATCAATCTCTGGAAGAGAAAAGAGTGCTTGCAACTCTCTGGTTCGAGGGAGAACTGAGAAACAAGCTCATTCTGGGTGTAAGAAACTGATGGCAATGTTTTTCAGTCCAAGTTGATAAACGAGATTGATGAGTGACTGTGGAAGTACTCATTGTAGACCCCATTTCTTGGTACAGAGGAAGTTGTTTGCTATGTTTCTGTGGGAGGAGGAGAGTAACCTCCAACCTCGACTATCATTGAGCAAGAAGAAATAGTCTCTCTCAGATATTTGTGGTCTAGCTAGGGGGTGGCCATCGATAAATCCATTCAGGAGTGGTTGTGCCTATAGTTGGGTGGAAACATGCACCCTTTCAGCCATCGCTTCATGATTCTGGTTTCTGATAAGTATTTTCATACTCTATGTACTAGAATGGAAATGATGATCGAATATACATGTCTATGACTAAATTTTGTATTGAATGATTAAGGTAGAAATATTCATTGTCTTTCTATCAATTCCATGCTTTTGAATGGTCTTCTGGTTGTCTCAGCTTAGTTGCTAGAGGGTTATGGAACATGGGTCTACAAGAGAGTCGGGGTAGGGTTAACTAGAATGTTGAAGCCCTGTCGACCCCTCGAATTTACCTTCATGGGAATACTAAGTTTGAAATCTGTGGAAGGAGGGAACCTTCTTCAGACCCCTCACCTGTGTGACCAAGGGATCATGCCCATGACCTTAACCAATTCACAACTAAGATTTAATCATGTAGCCCATGAGAATTTTCAGAGGACCCATATGACCAAGATCTGGGAACCATGCACTAGGCCGAAAGGAGCTAAGCCTTTCTGTCTTTGGGAATCTGGGAGTTTGAAGCTCTGAGGTGTTATGACCTTACCACTTTCAAACTGACCGAAGGAAACTTATTGTTACAGTTACCCACGAGATTGACTGACATGTGGTGGTGTCCCTAATTGTAACATATGGAACTGTCCCTCTGTTAAACCTTGACCCACTTACTAATCGTGAATTAATGCGAGCTGCAGATATGAGGGAAATCAAGAGTCTCCCTAGTCATTGGATCTACGCCAAGGTCAGTCCAATGTTGACTACTTCATGAGAACAGGGGTGTCAAAGCACCAAATTCCTCAAATGCTGGAGTCACGAACTGATGTGAGCCATGGATCTAGGGATTCTGTTGAGAACCCTTCTTGACCTTTTGATCAATTAGTGGAGGGACTCGCATACAACACTTCGACGAAGTCCCACTTCGGGAGAATAGAGCCGCTATAGCGCCAAAAAATCTAAACACCAAAGTTATGAAATAACAGAGGATGTAGATTGATGGGTCTATGAGGACATGTCTTGACCGTGAAATCTAAGGGAAGTAGAAGGTTATCAGTCCGAAGTGACATGGCACACTGACGTCACCTAGACTGACGTGGACCCATGAATGACGTGCCATGTGTCACATTGATTCATACATTTCACAGACCCTATGTTCCCATTAGAACGTGACACATGTCACCCACTGATGGGGCCATGTGCCATCTCTGCCTTGCAGTGTGTCACCCCCCTAGCACAAGTTTTCTTGGTCCATATGGCGGGTGCAGTACTCAGGACTCACCTGCCCTTACCTCTGCATTTAATATGCCACCATGTGCAAGGGTGGACCCTTCGGGAGTCCGAGACTTCGGGACTCTGGAGGTTGGGGTGCAGTGTCATAGATAAGCCGAAAGGCGTGAAGGCCATAGCCACATGGTGAGATTTCAGGCTCCTTCAGGAGTTCAGGATTTCGAAGGATTTACACGCAGAAAGGAAAAGAGGCGTGCAATGTCGAAGTGCCGAACACCGAACTCCCCTCTAGCTTATGTGCTCAATGGGGATCAAGTCATGTCGTTGGATTGGACAATGGATGGACTTCAACCATGGATGTAGGAATTTGAAGATGGTACAAATGAGATGGACCCACTTGGGCGCCACCTGGCCCTTGACTAATGACAACCAAAGAGCTTCAGGAGGCCATAACGTGCAATCTAAAGCTTAGATTTGAGCCTGGTCACAGTCATTAGAAAGATACGGGTGAGTAGAAGAGGATGGAGACATCAGACAAAGGATTTGAGATGGTTAAAGTAAGAAAATTTTTGATGCCCCATCCTTATAAAGGGTACTTAGGTGTTGGGTGTGTTACAAAGTGGTATTCGAGCGAGGTTACAACACTTGGCCTGCTTGGGCTCATGAACGAGTCACTTAAAAATACTGTTAGAGAGATTTTAAGGGTAACATCCTACATTACCCCTTTCATAAGAAGACTATTTAAACCATTGTTGAAGAGAGGAATGAGACTTTATGTTGTTGTTATATGTTTTGAAAGTCTGAACTGTGTATTGTTAGTGTTCAAAATAAAGAAGCGGACTTTACCTTATAAATTGTATGTGTTGTTCCTAAACTAGTAGATAATTAACTAACAAAGAATGTTTTATCAACACTCAAACAGTTAGTGGAAAGTAGTAAAACTGCAACGTAAAGGATGGTGGCACACCATGAGTTGGGGGAAGGCTCCTGTTGCGCCTCTTTTGTCACCTAAATGAGCAAAATAGAGGTTCTTACAAGCTTAGTTGGGTTAGCTAAGCAAGACAACTGTAAAGGAAAAGGGTTAGAGAAAGAAACATAAACGAACAAACTAAGAATTAAACTAAGAAATAAAAGAACAACTAAACTATTGAGCATAAGGACATAAGAAAAAAAAAACCAATAAGACTCATGTCACCAATGGCAAGGATTATATTAGTGAAAGAAAACACCAAGAAGAAAGAGGACTATGGGTCCCTTTTTCCTCCAAGGGAGGGCTCTTGGACCCCCACAACTAAGCTCTTCTTACAACTTTGAATGAAATGGTGAAAGAATCCCAAGCTAATCCACTCAAGAGGTGTGATGGATTTCCCAATGTAATGATGCTAGCATACTCTTGATGAGAATAGATGATTCCCCAAGAGAATAGCAACATCATAACCTTGCAAATGAAATGCACCCATGGCCTTGTTTTATAACACCTCTTTAAGGTATTGTGCAACCAGTTTGTAGTGTGAAAAGAGTCTATTTCGGTCATTTTTAGGTCTTTGACCAGACACCCAGTCGGATTCAGTCGAGATTTGGGTGTCAAATCAACTTGGAAGCTGAACCAGAAGTGGGTGGAAGGCCGACCAATCTCATAAATGCGCAGTTCTTAGATGTGCGTGACTTTTAGTGACCACAGTCGTGCATTGTGCGCATGTGCATTTCTGGATCACGCATGTGCGCACGTGCCCTGTGTAGTCATAGCGCACCTTAATTTTATCACTAGTTGTATAGTTTTGGACCTTTTGGAAATTCTTTTGTGGTAATTTTGGTCCATGGGTGACCTCATAACTATTTGACGATGATGGATTTCTGTAACCATTTGCAGACGAAATTTCAGTGATAACAGATGCCCCCTCATGGATGAAGTTAGGAGCATACGTATAACCAAAATTCATCAATGTTTCTTCTACTAAGAGTGTCGTTGTAAGAGAGAGAAATAGTGAGAGTATCAAGAGTGACCCGTTGGAGGGAGAAGGGAACCTGTAGAACCCAACCTTCCATAATGTGTGTAAAAATAAATTGTGTACAAACAAGGTGAACATGCCCCATGCTCGTGTCATGTAACTCAAAAAAGAATGGTATTGTATAGTAACTGAAACCGTGTGTTGATGTAGACAACAACATCGCCCTCGGGGGAAGTCGTGATAAAGGCATAAGACAATTCTGAGGAGGAACATACTCTAAATAGTAGGCAATGACACCTGTAGGAAGTATCACGGATTCTGTAGGCATTGATAGCCCAACCAAGTTTAGAGGTCTTCGGTCAATATAAGAAATAACTGTAATAGTCGCAAAGTAAGACCCACCATAATATGAGAAAGTGTTGAAGTCGAATGTTACGGGGGTCGACGACAGCAGGGAGCAATTGTGGTTCTCCTTGTGTCGTTCGAGACCTCTCATTGGAAAGATAATGAGAGTCAAGATACTATCGCCCTTCTGGAAACTGTGCTGATGTCGACAAAAGGGGGACGTGACTCCTATAAGAAAAGGGCTTCGTGAAATCTACTAGGTGAGGTTAGGAACTGGAGGAGGTACATGGACGAAGTCAAGATGTATGAAGACTCAAGACTGCCCTTGGTTGGGGGTATATGCGAAGTATAAGTGGCCGCAACCATTCAACTAGGTCGAGTGTCAGGGGGACAACAACACATAAGATAAGTTGTGCTAGAGGTAGGACATAGTGGACAAACTCAGAGAGTAGAGGTAAGTGGCCTGTGGGATACTCGGAGTATATGGACGATGTCAACAGGAGTAGATGATAAGGAGTGCCCCAACCAAGGGCGACATGGGTTGCGTTTGCCAAAAAAGGGAAGAAGGTTGCCAAAGGTGACGACAAAAAGATATGTAAAGGCTGGAAACACAGGATTTTTACAATTTATAAAGAATAATTTGGGATGAGTGTACAAATACAGAAACGGGTGCCCCAATGTAATATGGTTGAGCTGGTGAGGGTGCAATGTGCTTGGAGAACTGGTGGAGGTTGGGGGCCTCATGGGTGTGTTTTTGTATGAGGTAGATGGGATGGAGGGAAATTTGCGGAGGGGCAAACTGATTATGGATGAAATGGAGGGTGAATGATACTGCGGAGGTGAGGTCAAAATAGAACCCTAAAGAGATAACCTGGGAATCCAATGGGAAAGCTAGCAAAATGAGGAGAAGGAGTATGTGGCTGATTCACGACATGATGTAGGACTATAGGGACTCCCATCCCTAAAGGGTTGAAAAACAACATGAGTGTCAAAGTTCCAAAGGGTGCTATGAATGGGACAACTCATGTGGGGGAGAGTGCTACCGGGTGACAGTACCCAAAATTCAATGGAGGTGTCGGTACTGCAGCGCCGGATATGGGGATCCTAAATGAAAATTTCAGAGGGTGTGACTAGAGATGCAATTGAGATTCAGAGGGAATGATTACATGCCTGTGTTGATTATATACCTGAAGGGGTTGCGCTGATGTATGATGACCAAGTACCTGCACACATGAAAACCAAATACCCAACGTGAACAATATCTGAAGAGAATCAAACATACAAGCATTTATTTGATAATTTTGAAAATGAGCAGGCGTACCTGAGTGTGTCATGGGCAGATGCTCCGCTGGGGAAAAGGGCAAATGATAACCTGATGGAAATGTCTGTGTAAGAGGCCGACGATGGTTCGAAAAACGGAGCTTATGGGATCCTATACCAAAAAATGAAAGTGGGAAAAAGGGCTTAGATATGGACGGTGGGTCCATAATGCCATCCCAGTTTTATTGACACTATGGATGATTAGGCGGTAATTTGGTGGGATTTGGGGGTAAATCCTCAGATAAGTCATCCAAGAACCACAGAGTAATAGGGAGTGCCTCTGGGTCAGGAGAAATGATATGAAGAACCTCTAGTAATGAGGTAAGGTTAATCATCGATTTTGTAGGGGGCGCAGGGGTGTGAATCAGGGTCGATTGGCATTGCCTGTATTCAATGATCATAGGACATTGGTATGTAAAATGATCTAAGTATTTGCATAGAGAGCAAGGGCATCTCATACATTCATTGACTGAAGTCGTGACATAATGGATATTAGTGATGTTTGGTAGGGATGATGTAGTTGGATTGGGTTCGTTCTGGAAGCTTTGGCGTACTATGACTAATGTCTGCCGAAAGTGAGGTAGTGTGGGGCAATGGTGTGTATAATGGCCATATTATGAACATATAGCGCAAGCGAATTTGGTTCGCATCCCTTTGCTACTTGAGTTAGGGGAGGTAGCGACAGTGCTTGCTACAATGGCAAGTGATGATGGTGTTTGATTGGGTGGAATTAGGTTACGTAACTCAGGTAGAGATGGGCATTTGTTGGTTGGGTGTCCATATTTCTCACATAGCGCACAAGGAGGTTGGACGCGTGGGGGGAGTGGAGTTGTGGGCTCATTCTTCTTTCGCCTACCCCCAGCTGTGGCAAGGAGGTTAGTGAGTGGGGGTGTAGAGGGTATGGTGGGAGTGAGTATGGGAATCGTCATTGGGATTCCTTCCATTTGGGGGGGAAGGGATGGTTGAGGAACCATCTCTGGTGGATGTAAATACCAAACTGGAATTGCCAACACCATATTAGGGAGAGTAAGCGTTGCGGTTACTTGGAAAGCTTGTATGTCTGGTGGAGGGTAAAAGAAGGGGATTTGAGTAATGGCTTGGGGAAATGTCTCCCAAACTGGGATATGGCCTTGGGGAGAGGTGAAATCATGAACTAGTGGAGTCGACGAGTTCGTAGGAGGTTCATGAGGGAGGAGATCTGCGACTAGTGGGACATTAGATATGATAAAAGCCTCCCTGGGAGGAAGGGTATCCTCCATGTCAATTACTTTGGATGATATGACGCATACTTGATTGGAAGGATGAAGGAGCGGTGGTGCACCATGGTAAGTTCCTAACAATGATGGGTCTTTGAAAATCCCGGGGCCCATTTCGATGAGTGGGTATGTGTCATGACTAGTGTGGATGAGAGGGAGAATGCTATCGATGTTGGCAGAAGGGTTGGGCTCACAATGCGAGACTTGGTCAATTGTAATGATCTTCCCGTTATGGGGGAACATCATGGTTCGAAAGATGGAAGAGACAACTGCCTTCATAGCGTACATGTAGCTAGGACCGAAAAAGATATTATAATCGAGTGGGGCATCAATAACTTCAATGTCGATGAGAATGATCTTGCCCCCGAGTTCTACATGGACATTTTGGAAGAGCCCTTTAGAAGAAGATGGTCATCCGTCATAAGCTCTCAAGGTAATGGCAGATGGTATGAGTTCGAGGGAACCAAGTTTCTGCCATACTGACTTGGAAATAATGCATGTGGATGCACCTTCGTCAATGATGCATCGATGAACTGTAATGTTCCGGATTTTCACTGGGATTTGAAAAGCGATTAGAATGGGAAGGCGAGGTTCTCCGTTGTCGAGATCAAATGTGATGAGTTGAGTATTTGCGGGGTTGACTGCCCCCAAGGCGGAAAGTAATGATTTCCGCTGAGTGGGACAAGTTTGAAGGACTTCTAAGACTAACATGGTAGCCGGGGATTGTGCTAAGTCATCGACCAAACTGTAATTATGAGCCGTCCTAGCCTGTGGGTTGTGGACATTCCTGTGCAATGGGATGCGAGGGATGCAAAGAGGTGTTTCTACGTTAGGGCGAGGAATCACCAACAGGGGTCTTGTTGGTGTTGAGATTGTTTCTGGGGCAATGGGAGGAGACTCAGTGGGTGTACAGTATTAACGACTACGTGTTTATAGAAAGATTTCTTCCTCACTGGTGAGGAGGATAGTCTGATCTACCAGATTGTTTTGATTGAGATACTGTCCCAACTATGGTGGGGTAGGCTACATATCCTGTTGGGTGTTCATCACACCCTGTTGTGGAATGGGGTTTTGCAACACGGATGGGGGTGGTTGTTGCACGTATTGTTGTGGGGCCTGCTGAGGGGTAGGTGGTGTTGGAGGATGTGGTACACTTCCTGAGTCTTTCATCCATTTAAAATCAATGATTTGGGGGAATGATGAGTATAATGACTGAACTCACCGCAAAGGGCACAAGGGAAGGTGGTTCTAATATTATTGTTGTTTCTCCCTTGATGCCTGTTGTTATTTACCCCCTGGAGGTTCTGATTCCCTTGATTCTGGTTGCCCCCAGTAGGTTTGTTCTATTGGGGGTGATTCCCGCCTTGACCTGGGTTGCTATTGTTCATGTTTTTTCCTTTCTTTTTGGCATTATTCAACTGATGGGTCGAATTTTCTGTATTCAGATGTTCAAAATTTTGATATTGTTGAAGGGGAGAGGGTTGAAAAAAATTCACCCCAGCGTGAGGGTGGGGGGGAGCTATGGGTTGTGGAGGACTAGGGAATAGAAAGTACAGATTTTGTGGGGGTAATGATCCGTAAGGTACATAGGAAGGCGCGGTGCTTTCGCTAGTACTTAGAGTATAAGCTGAGGTAGAGGGAGTACCAGAACGATGGCCCACTGGTGGGTGGGGGAAGAGCAACAGGGTATGGTTGTTGATAAGGGGGTGGAGGGTAATAAGAGGTTCCCCCATATGCCTATGGATATTGAGGTGTGCCATACATCAGTTGTTGTTGAGGTTGTGGACTATGGTGCATGGTATTACCAATCAATCCATCTGCTGAGTAAGACATCACGGGTTTGTCTTGACCGAATGGCATAGGTTTTGGGGGATCAGGAAGTACTGTGTACAAGTACCCTGATTGTGAATAGATGAGGTCGTATTGTTGAGCCTTACTGATGGCTTCTTCTTCTGATTGAGGGAAGGTGGAAGCTACATATTTACCGAGGAGAGAGACAAGTGATCTAAGAAACTAGTCAAGACACTGTTGTTTGGTGGTTTCAGCTTTTCACAAACTACGTCATCTACGCCACTCGCGAATGTGATTAGCGATATGTGTGGTTGAGGTTTGTTTAAAATTAGAGAGTAGTTCAATACCATTGGCATGGCGGATTGGTAATTGGAAGAAGGTAAAAAATGCTTTGGCCAAGGACTCAAAAGTCGCATGGGACCCCGATTTTTCGTCTACATACCATTTGGTTGATGGGCCAGTGAGCGTGCGTTGAAATAATCGTAGTTGGATGGAATCATCCATAATGTTGTTGGAAGAGAACCATAGGTGGAAAGTCATGACATAGTTGGCAGGGTCATCCCTTGCCTTTCCTTCAAACTTGGGGATATATGAAGGTAGTTTGGTAGGCATTGCAGGCCATGTGGGGTCATGCAATATAGGATCATTTGTGAGTTTTCTTAAATCTGGTATGTTAAGAGAGGCCAAATATGGCATCTGGAGTGGTGGCGGAGGATTAGTTCCAGCCATGGTGTGATTGTTCTATGAACCTGACCCTTGAGGGGGGCTAAGTGGGTTGGTACTTCCCCCTTGAGAGGAAGTTGCCCCCCCGCTTCCGTGTAAATTAGAGCGAGTGGACGGTGGCCCTTGGGAAGTGGACCCAAGTAAGGTGGAACCAAGCAAAGCTGATCCTAAGATAGTGGCACTCACTGGAGTGTGTGAAGGTGGTGCTGATGAGTTGGTAAGACGAATAACTCCCCCTAGAATAGGAGGGAGGTTTAGCAAGCGTCTGGAATGACGGGGGTTCTGTGGGTCCCCTATGATGTCCGACTAGCTGAGTGGATGTGTGCGATTTGTGGTGAGAGTAATAAAATAAACAAGAGCCTTTTGTTGCAATTTTTGAACTTTACACGATATATATCAAAATCAAAATGTAATCATAAGTGCATCATACATACAATATTTAAAAAAAGAAGCATATATGTGGATAAGTGGGTTTTGTCCGCGTGGGGGATAAAAGAAAACAAATGCTCATGTCCTAAAAGGCGTAAGGTCCTTCCTCTCAAATAGCACTGAACCTTCCAATAGTACTCAACAGTGGGGTTTGAAGTCACTGGAAGAGAAACTAGTGAAGGATGAAGTAATCAGTTATAATGAGGGGTAAAGGGGGCATATCCCTAAAGAGATAGCGATATTTCCCAATAGCCACACAAAATTCGATCAAGGTGTAATTGTAGCCCACAATTGCCACCTGGGTAGATGTCCTAAAATTTGGTCACTAGGTACCTCGGTCAAAGTGCGACATTTAGATTTTCGGCCTAAGAAATGGGTCACAGGCTGGATCCCGTCCAAGATTTGGGTGCCTCAAGGGGGGATGCATAGAACAACCGGACCTCGACCTTCAACCCTTCACGGGTATCTCCCTGCCTTATGGTGTTAGGAACACTTGACTTGGAGGATTTTCAGTTCCCTATTTGACAACTTCTATTGTTTTGACAATGTGAGAACCAGATAATGGGGAGTTATTT
>SNQJ01S0052028.1:114038-140941 GCA_010110895.2 Picea sitchensis | reverse complement strand
CAAAGTTAAAAAGATTTGATTACTTGATTACTACAAAGTTATTTGATTGAAAGAAAAAATAAAAAAATAAAACTTAATAAATTAGGTATTAAGATAAATCTCCACTGAAAATATCACAATAAAGTATGAATAAACACAACTAATATTAAAAAAAAATAAATTAAATTATACAACAATCAAAGCTTCAATTTAACCAAAGATATCTGATTTAAAGCATGACATAAAGATCCCGTGACTGTAACTGGTTTAACATCCAAGTTGTAATAACCTTGCTCAAAGCTGTTTTCCTCTGTCTCAAGCTGTTTTTTTTCAAAGCTGTTTTCCTTTGTCTCAAGCTGTTTTTCTTTGTCTCTGATTTAGCTGTATTAGCATATAGCTTATGTCATATGGCCGCAGTGGTAAATGCAATGCGCTTTTTGAAAAAAATGATGTCCTTAGCTACTTTAAGAGGAATGCAAATTCAAGTACTTTAAAGGGAATCGTACACAAATTAAGTGTGATCCAGTAATTTTCCGATGAAGGAATCATTAAGTCAAATAGACTTTTGAGACCACCTTTTGAAAAGATGAGCAACTGAGAATAAAGTTAC
The DNA here is from genome assembly GCA_010110895.2 of Picea sitchensis. Taxonomy (NCBI): domain Eukaryota; kingdom Viridiplantae; phylum Streptophyta; class Pinopsida; order Pinales; family Pinaceae; genus Picea; species Picea sitchensis. The sequence continues at coordinate 140,352 of SNQJ01S0052028.1, read as the reverse complement.
CAGTGTACCATACACTCATTCTGAGAAATGTTCAAATTCCCAAACTATGATTTTTTTTTTCAATTAATAGGCACCTGCTTGAATTAGAGCTGAATGAAATTCATGGATTTTTTTCAAAAAATGACCGTTTTAATGGCAACAATAAATTCCTGAGTATGTTTCCTTTAGAACAGCTATAAATTCTGAAATAGGTTTCCATTTTGTTTGATTTGGATTGCAATCATAATACATGTTGAATAAAAAATTTGTTAANTTTTTCAAAAAATGACCGTTTTAATGGCAACAATAAATTCCTGAGTATGTTTCCTTTAGAACAGCTATAAATTCTGAAATAGGTTTCCATTTTGTTTGATTTGGATTGCAATCATAATACATGTTGAATAAAAAATTTGTTAACGATAACTCCAGTGCTTCTCAAACAGATTTAATTATAAATTGATTGCTGCATTCATCATTGAGGCGCTTATTCCTAAACCTGAATACAATATTAAGTAGGCAAATTCAACCGACAGAGAAGAGAAATATGTTTATTTAGGTCTTTTGAATCCATCCTCCAGTCCCGAATCCCGAGATTAAATCATATATTAAAAGCATTAAGAACAATGGAAGAAAAAGAGTGAATGTAAAATAAAACGGTAACAGTGAATGTTCGCCGTGCCTCGGCCCCCACTCTAATGTTTTTCATCATGCTGTTTCTGCTGTGGATGCCATAATGCGATCACCAACTTCCATCATTCAATTTAACATGCGACCCACAATAAAGGCAGGCGTCATCGGCATACCATTCGATTAAACTCTGAAAAAGTTGAAGTCCCCGTCCTTTTTTTTCACCGAACCTGACGATGCCATTTCGTAAAGTTAGCAGTGCACCAAAACTATTATCATCACAGACGAAGATTACGCAATTTACAACAGGGAATCCTCGAATCATTTAATAGCAATGGAGCTGTTCCCCCTCTCCAGCGTGAAATTTCACAATCTTTGTTAGATTTATTTGCATGATTGTGCTGGCTCTAACCGATATTCGAAGTATTCGAGCTTCCAATTGTTTGCTGCAACAATTCAATAATGAAGATCACGATTTTAGGGTACTGGGTACTTGTTTTGATCGCCGGACTGGTCTCTGTGGCTGCTGCTTGTTCGGCTCCTACGGTCACCTGCGGCTCCAGAAGCTGTGACATAACGAATTTCAGAGGGACATGGCAGGATCGCAAGGTCTGCAAGGCGGAAAGAGTTGTGTACCCCAGAAGCGAGAAGGAGCTTATCGAGGCCGTCGCAGGCGCTGTGAGGGAAGGGAGAAAGATAAAAGTTATGAGCGTCGGCTCTCATACTTTCAACCGGTTTGCCTGCCCGGGTGGCAATGCCGGAGTTCTCATCAGTACTCGGGACTATAATTCAAGAATCATGGTGAACAAGAGGTTCATGACCGTTACCGTCGATGCCGGCGTTCAATTGAAAGACCTAATTAAACGTTTGGCCGCAGAAGGGCTGACCCTACCCCATTCTACTTACTGGGACGCAGTTTCCATGGCCGGCGTCGTGAGCACGGCGGCTCACGGTAGCGGGCTGTGGGGAAAGGGCAGCGGCGTCTTTGAATACGTGGTGGCAATGAGCTTGGTGGTTCCCGCGCCGCCTTACGAGGGATATGCGAAGCTGGTCAGGCTGAGGCAGAAGGACCAGGATCTGAAGGCTGCGAGGATCTCTCTAGGAGTGCTGGGAGCCATTTCTCGGATCACGTTTGCAGTTGAGAGGATGTTCAAACGGTCAGTTGTTCTGGAGGAGAGACGGGATTTACATTTCCAATATGCCGTCGTGCCCTTTGCCCGAGGGCACGAATTTGGAGACATAACGTGGTATCCTTCTCTTCATCAGGTCGTTTACAGGATAGACGACCGGGTCCCCGTTTCGGTCCCGGGAGAGGGTAAAAACCTACAGATTCTCTTCCGACCGCAGACCGTGCAGGTTATCGTCCAGAGCAGACAAATAGGTAATCTCACTGGGTTATAGGTTTTCTTTACTCTTTCTGTTAAGTTATTTTTTTTTTTTTGGGAATCTAAATCTTCAAAATTATTAGGGAATCGCAGTTTATTTGGTCCACACCAACCTTTTAATATGATTGAATTTTTTATCTCCACAAATTTCTAATCAATGTTTTAACATCACAAAATGGCTTAACAATATACTCCGTCACCAATTATCCTACCAAGAACTTCTTTCTATTAAATTAATTGTTGCTCCTTGCACAAAGTAATTTTCCCTTAATAGACCCTATCTGTTGGTGGGGGAAACTTATTTGAAGGATTTGAATCCATGTAGAAAAACTTCAACTTCTTTTGCTAATTTTTTTTTTGGGTTGCTAACTTTATTTTGGGTTAATATTGCACTCTAGGTTCACTGTAGAGGTTGATTGCAAGATCAAAGCGAGCCCTTCCATGCATTCTTATAGATGCTTATAGTTAGTTTATCGGCTCAAAATTCCAGAACGAAAAATGGAATATATGGAATATTTAACCCTCGAACTACTGTTTCAGTGTTAGGGTTCTTTCCATCATTCCATATAGTGGATTTACTGGTCAAAAGTCGAAAAAAAAATGGAATATTCACCCACTCAGAACATGTTGAAAACACCGAAATCAAAATTGGAATATTTGCCCGTTGAATCATTTCTGACTTCTGTCACTAAGTAATAATGGAACTTAAAACTAGCACAGCCGTTAACTCGCTGCTGATAAATGCGGAAAGACAGCTTAAGGCTGTGTGAATATCTGTGCAAATACCTGAAATGCCTTAATACCTGTGCTAATATCCACAGTAATTTTTAAACTCGATTAGGTAAATGTAAAAAAGTAAATATATAAACAGATGTCTTTATAACAGCTCGAAAGTTAATGGATGAAATCAGAGCCATTCATTTATTGTGATGACTAAGAATATTCTAAGCATATTTAATCTCGTCCATAAAAAAACGTATTAAGAACTAAAAACCTATTAAATGTGCCCATTGTCAATAGGTATAGGCCTTTCCGCCTAATGAATGCACTATACACATTGACATAGTTTATTACGATTTGTTGCCCTGCAGAGGAACAGATACAAGCAAGCAAGGACGTGAAGAAGCTCTGCCAGATATCCAGTACCGGACTGAACCAGACTATGCTGGCAGGAGGCGGATTCCTGAACGATGGGCTCAAGTTCACGGGATACCCGGTCGTGGGATATAATAACTACATGCAGTCCTCCTCCGGATGCCAGCCCGACCCCACGACGGACCATAATCAGAAGGCAAACATCTGCCTGGCTAATGCAAATCATTTGAAGGCGAATGATATTATCTGCGGTTGGGATTCCAGAGTGAACGAGAGATTTTTCTTCCACAGTTTTTCCATAGCTATTGAAGACATCAAGCTCCTTCGTGACCTAAACCCTAAAGCCTTTTGCGGGATAGATTACCATGGAGGATTTCTGATGCGTTTTATCAAGAAATCGGAGGCCTACTTGGGCTTTAATGAGGACACTGTCGATATAGAATTCTTCTACTATCGCTCTCGTCAACCAAATTCCCCGAGGTGGAATGAAGATGTGATGGGAGAGATCGAGCAGCTGTTTCTGAAAAAATATGGAGGAAGGCCGCACAGGGAAAAGAATAGAGTGTTCACATTCGACGGAGCTGCTCAAAGAGCTGTGAGCCCGGAGAAATTCTTGGAGGGAAAGGCAAAAGAAAATGCAGAGGAACTGAAACTTACGGTGAAGAATGCACTTCCTGAGCATTACAGGCCATTAATGACTGATCCAAATTCACCTATCATTGATTTATATCCCACTGATTTTGAAATTGATATGAACGACAAGCGTTATGCCTGGCAGGGTGTTGCTAAATTATCATTCATTGCTGAAGCTCGCCTTCTTGCAGGAATTAGCAAGGTTGAAGGCACATTAACGGAAGAAGAAAGATTGAGAAATAGTGAACGGTTTGACTTACTTTTTGTGATTGCAAGTCACTGCTTAGCTGCAAATATATTTTCTCTCTATAAGCGGTATGCACATCTTACTATAAATGAGCGAACTAAAGTCAAAGAAAAGATCAATACTGTTTCCAGTGGTAGATTAAATGGTTACTTCTGTCTCTGTGATGGGGACGCTTGCCCACTTGTTTTTACTTCACCTGTTAAGGAGATGGAAAACATCGTAAACAATCAAGTTCTGTCTGTAATTTACAAGTGTCCGCCTATGCATAAACACATTCCAAGGCCCCTGGATGGGGTCATCATGCCAAAGAAGATTGTAAGTGCGCAGGATGTAAGGACACAAGCTTTATGGCATGAAGATACTGGTCGGGGGCACCAGAATCAAGATAGGCCACCTATTCACGGAGCTATCTCAGGTCCTCAGCTTGGAGCAGCAGCTCATCGTCGTGTTGTCAATAGTCTGCAATTAAAAAGATATAGTTCAGGACGAACTAACCACATAGCATGCAACAACCCAAGAGTAACGGTCTAACGAGCCAGCAGCACATCTATCAGTCGCAGAGTGCCAGGAAGAGGAATCGTTTCAGATTCCTGGAACGCAGAGAGTTTTTATTTTCTTTTTAAAAAAGACTGATACATGTAACCAAAAGGAGGGGCGCGCATGAGCGTAGCAGTGTCAAGAGGGTTTCATTTGTAATGGCTGAGTTTTTTGTAAGCCATTAATGGACTGAGTTTTTGTAAACTGTTAATGGAGCAATACAGATGATTCTTTTTTCATTGTGATTGTGAGATTCATCACGGTTGATTTTCTTTCAACATGTTTTCTTCTCCTTCGACTGTGTTAAATTGTTTGGATTTCATTTATGTATTCCTTACTCGCAGTTGATGTGTTGCCATAGTCTTATGTCTTCCTTAATCCATTACAGCTGCATCACATTTTGTTTTCGTCTAACCGATGGGCTTCGTTATACTTTAGTACGACCAATACTATAGTGAATGGATTTGGGTTTTCTGTAATTGTTTGATGTCTTTCCTCTGCACACGCTATCAGCGGTGTAAGACCAGCCTACATTTTCAAAACTCTACATGTATCTTTTGCTACATCGGCCTTTCTTTTTCTTTCCCCTACCCCATCATGATTTATCAAAGCGCTAAAAGATAGACCTACTTTGCCTCACTTTCTGCAAGTTATTTAATCTCTGCTATTATCTCTTTTTCGGTTTTCATTTGACTCCATGCCCAATGGACCTTTTCTCTGGTTTATCCCTCAAACCCACAAATCCAAGACCATCATTTACCCATAAATCTGCCCACCGTTTTAATGCTTATTTCAATTTATTTCGTGACATTTTTCGAGAGATCCCTCTCGGGTTGGAAGAGGGAAGCTTCTAATCCAAGGTGGTTCGAGGTTGCCTCGGGATTGATTTGCTGCAACCCATTTCAGTTCTGATTGACAACAGGAGGAATGCCCGCCAGCACGGTAGATTATGTATCAATGATAAAAACATGGGCAATATCGGGTTTACTCTCTAGAGGGAGTGTAGGATCGATCGATGATGGGATTGGATAGACCACATGGGTTTTATCCTCCAAGGGGAGAATGTGGTTGACGAATGTCGATGGAAGAACCAGTGCGACCACTTTGGAACTCCTCAAGGGAGGAGTGGGATCAATCGATGATGTAACTAGAGAGACCACTTTGGCACTCTTTAGAGGAGGAGTGGGATCGATTGATGGAGGAACCATATCGACCACTTTGGGTTCACTCTTTAGATGAAGAGTAGGGTTGACCGATGACGAAAATGGATCAACTACTTTGGTTAGTGGTTCAACCGAGGATGAAACTAGATTGACCACCTGATCAACTAGACTAACTGGGGATGGAGCCGGATTGACCAGTCCATCAACTAACGATGGGTTGGGGGAAATCTTATGATAACCAGTTGGAAGTTGAAGCTTTTCCAAAAGAGAAGAAGAGTCGTCCATACGAGGACAAAGGTGAGAGTAATGATCACCTTCTCATAACAGGCAAGGAAACTTGACAATTGTCTTCTTCTTACGAAACTTAATGTCACTAGTTGACGGGGTGTTACCTGCATGTCTAGCAGGGGCCGATGACGTGGAAGACCACATTTCTAAGACTTTGGGAATACTAGGGAAATACCTCATAAATTGGTCACCCTTACAAAGACTGCAAGGGAATTTGGGTTTCAGATTCTTCATTGTAGTCATAGCGACCTCATCAATGCTCCCAGTACGATTAATAGTAGCTGGTTGCTTGGATCCAACATTTGATGTGGTTGGATGCTTTGTCCCTTTCTGATTCTTCTTCTTCTTATCAACCTCGCTACTTGCTTTAGAGCTTTCACTAGGTGAAGAAGGAAAAATCGAAAGAGACCTGACGGGTGAAGAAGGATAAAGATCGACATGAGGTTGATGTGTGGGTTGTGTGCTTACATCTGAAGCACTTGCTGCATTTGAGATTACCGAAGTGGAAAACAACCATACTGGTAACCCAATTGTGAGACATGGAAGGCTCAAAGTAGTGATGTAAGGAGGACCAACGTTTTAGTAAGAAGGAAAAACAAAAGGTTCCCCCGGAGCAGGGGTTGCTCCATTGGTAGTTTCAGGAACTAATGCCATTAAACAAAGATCCAACCTAGAGTCCGCTAGGGAAAATAAACAACACATGCTAAAAATCTAGGAAGCAATCAAACAAACAAAAAATTCTCACAATGAATGCATTAGTTGGTGATGAAATACAACGTTGTGAGAATAATGTAAGAAGGGGCTGAGATAGAGTGGGTGGAAAATTTACGTTGACGACCTGCTTAATGGAAATACACCCTAGTGCAATCTCCCACACATAATCATGGGTATACCCTCCAAGGAGCCTAAGTGAGTTTGGCCAACGTCGATTCCAGGTACTATGAAGACTTACTCCTCCACAGTCACCTCGTGTAAATACCCTAAAGAGATAGGCTACTAAGGTTACCAATTACAACAATGATGCCTGGGGAAACAATCGACAGTCTGATCCACACGTAAAGGTAGGGTATCTAGCCTAAAATCAACTCAAGAGGATCCCACACATAATCGTGGGTATACCCTCAAGTGACCCCCAATATCTACACCAAGACTAACAAAACAGGGTGAGTAACTCTGTTGGCCCTAATGCGACCTCGTGATTGACCCTTGTGTTAGAAGGGCTTCCTAGGAAAAAATGTAGTAAATGGATTTCACCACTCCCTAATTGAATATTTTGTTTTTTTTTACATCTTTGGAAAGGTATATTTCACACCTATTCCAAATCCCTACACCCTAAGCTAATGTAGGTTTTCTACCAGAAAATCTAAAAATTTCTAATAAATTTTAGTTTAGCTCTTGATTTTTAAGGCTGTCGTTTACTCAAGAGGAAAATGGCGTGGACTAAATGATGTTTTGAATGACTCTAAAAAATGTATAGAAATGAGAATGCAAATATGTCACTTCGATGAAAGCTATATTACAAGAAGGAGAAAATGTTTATCATTCCCAGATGCACAATGTCCCAAAATGACAAAACCATACAATGCCGCTACTTCAAATGTGAGCTAGTTTCACTACCCAAAAGCAAGAATGAAACTATATTCTTTGTTTGATTCTAATGTATAAAGAAATTAAATACAAATCCTTCAATGCTCCACAACTTTCAATCATAAGAAAGAGTCATATGCAGATGCAAAAGACAAGAAGCGACAAAGGTTTCAAACAAAGCATGCACTCAAAGCAATGAGAACTGAAAGAAAACAAGTAGAAACGTTTTCTAACAAGAAATCAATCAAGTATTCAACAACTGAAAAATATTCGAGTACAAGAAGATGCAGAGAAGAATCCAAGAAAAGATAGGGAGAAAGAGAAAATACTTAAATTGTCCCGACAAAACAAGTAACTAGAAAGGGAAATTTCACATTTATGAAAACGTTTCAAGCTCCAATCAAGACAATTGGGATTAATAAGAACCAAATATCAACCTAAAGAACTTCACAAACCAACATACAAAGTCAGGGTAAATACTTCCACAAAACAAGATAAACAAATCTGAGTAGAAGAGGGAAAAAATCCTCCAAGAAGGAGACCAATGCTCCCTGTCTCCAAGGTACAAAGCAATGAAGTGATACCTAAAGAACTATAGGGTAGTTCTTATTATATATCAGATCTATGATATGACCTAGGGGGTGGGGGGGTATGATCTTCCCAAAACCTCAAAACAAATCCAAAAAATGCAAAAAAACTCACCCATAATGCATAAAAATTGGTGAAATTGATAGTGAATATGGGAGAAAGGTAATGGATCATAAAAAAACTTTAAAACTGATATAAAAGGTGGGAAAAAGGAAGGGACAAACCAAGAAAATACAAATCGATCTCTTTCCCCACTGGAGTCACCAATTTCTGTTACAGGAAAATCCCCCTGGGGACAAGTGAATTCCCTCTTGGATCTTAGACCCCTATGACCAAGACAAAAAAGTGCTAACTTTGGTCACTGAAATTCCTTTAAACCTAGATAAGATAATCTATAGACAAGAGGAAGAAGATATGAGTAACCTTTTTATGATGTTTGTCCTCGCCCAGTCGAAGTTGAGGTTTGATCCCTAATCTCTTCAACAAGTCCTGCAATCCAATAAACAACAAAGACAAAACATACTTCCTATTCTACCATGATTAATATGAAACTAGATCTATCCATCAAAGATAAGTTCACAGATTTACACAATCTTGAAGGAAATATTCCAAACAAATGTATTAATTAGAAAACAATAAGGTTCTTACAAGTGTAGATGCAGATGTAGCAGCCTCATCCATCTCTCCTTGTCCAACCCCTTGCTCAAAATATCCACAATCAAAATGACTATACTTTCACTGATTATTATCCCTCATGAGATCATAAGTTTGATGCCTTCAATGTCTCCCCCTTTCACCATGAGGATGCCTCCTTATATAGGCTTTGAGAGGCCCAACCACCCTAGATATTCTTGGGATAGGTTGAGGATATTTCTCCATCAGTTGTAGATCCTCCCTAAGATCTAGCCTTGACCTAAGATTCAAATCAAACTGACTTCAAAGATAAGGGGGATATTCCCATTATTTCCTCAACAACACAACATTCCCCTAAAGTGGTGCACAGAGTGTTGCAACATTCCCCCAAAGGAAGGTAAGGAGCACTAGCACTCCCTTCTAGTGGGTAGGGGAGCACTGCCCTTCAAAAAATGATTTTCAAGTGGTCTTTCTCAAGGAAAAAGCTTTGTACTCTTTGTCAAATGACATATCCTTATTTTAACCAGTCTTCGAGGATGTCTCAAGTGTTCATGTGATGTTGTTCGAGATGTGACATAGGGAAGATGACAACATGATATTTGTGACACTTGCGACATTTACGTCTAAAGTGTGACACTTTCGACACTTGTAATGATGATAATGGGTCATCATTGAAGTGAGTAATTTTGGTGTGTAACAATGGTCGGTTTCATAACTTTCTGTTTGACGACTGAGAATCCTAACATGAATACCAATTGCATCTTTGCGTATCATGTCTTTTTGGCTTAACTGAATTGAGACGGGGTATCGTAATGGAAATAAAGGCTATGACTAGACTGGGCTCATGTGGTCATATGGACTCAGATCGTATTCAGATTCATTCTCCCTCCAACCACAAAGGGGGTCCTCGTCATATTAATGAATGTCATTAATGGATTCTTTGTGCTTCTAATCCTACACTGCTGAGTCAGCCATTCTGCATCAACCAACACTTAAACATAAAATGAACTGCGTTTTGCAACAAAACACTGCACACATCGACTTTATTAACTAAATTTACAAAAATTTCAGAAAAATCAAATCTAATTATTATACATGCTCCTTTAGACTAGAGCAATAGTCCTTTTATCTCAGTTCTGAGACATATAGGGTTTCAGGTGAGCACCATTTACCCATCTTGGCCACAACATACCATCTAGTTGCGTGATTCTGACTGCTCCTGAGGGTCAGATCTCAACAATTATAAATGGTCCCAACCAATGCATGTGCAACTTGCCAGGATACTTCTCGTACCGACTATCATAGAGTAGAACCTTGTATCCCTAGGAAAATAATTTGGTTCTAATGTGCATGTCATGCAAAGATTTTTTCCTTTCTTTCTCAACCGATTGATGGAAGTTTACTAAAAACCTTCTCTCTTCGAGTTCTTGTAACTCCATAAGTCTTTGCGTAGCTGATTCGTCTTCCGACATATGTGTGATCTTTGTGATGTACAAACTCGGAGTGATGAACTCTACAGGAAACACTTCCTCTTTTCCATAAACCAGTTGGAATGGCGTCTACCTTTGGAGTTTCTATGTGGTTGTCCTGTAAGCCCATAACACTGTTGGAACTATGTTATCCCAGTCTTCCTGATTTGTGCAACAGACCTTTGTTAAGCCTCTCTCTAGAATCTTGTTGAATGCTTCTACTGTTCCATTGGCCTACGAGTGGTAGGGGTTGCTTTTGTGATGTTGGATCAAAAACTCTGTTGTAAGATTTTCTATAGTGCTACTAATGAAATGAGCTCCCTGATCACTGGTTAGGCTCCTAAGACATCCAAATTGAGTGATAATATTATAAAAAATGAACCTAAAAGAAGTATCGATCGAACAGTCTTGAACAACTGTTGCCTCATCCCAACGCGTAAGGTAGTCAGTTGCAGTGATGATGCACCTATCCTTTGAATGCTTGGATGTTATGTTGATCGGTCTGATGAAGTCAACTACCTAGTTCTCGAATGCATGTAGAGCTCGAACTGGTTGAAGTGGTAATTCATCTCGTCGTGATGGCTTACCTACTCTTTGAAAAAAATCACACGACCTAGCATATGCCTTTGCATCCTTGAAGAGCGTTTTCCACCAAAGTCTAGCTTGTATAACTTTCCGCACAGTTTCCTTCCCTCCTACGTGATCTCCCACAACTCCGCTGTGGAATTCCCAGAGTATATCATGTCTTTCGTGATCCAGGACACATCCTCTGAGGATACTATCTAGTCCCAATTTATACAATTGTCTAGTGATCAACTGGTAATTCATTGCTTGTTAGGTGATTTATATGTACTAAAAAAGACACTAAACTACCCTCAATTAAATTGTCAACCTGGGGTAAGTAAAATTAGAGTTGTAGCAAAATATATGCCAAAGGTAGAAGGTTGGTAGGAGTGTAGACTAACCAAGGAAAGCAACTATCTAAGGATAATCTACTCAAAGAAACCTATCTAATGATAAAACCCTACTAAGCAACTTGAAATTAGGTAACCTAAGTACTTTTGGGCCAAGGACTGATGGATAGTTCCTAAGAAAGCAAGTAAAAACTCTATGTGAGGCAAACAATAAGCAACGGCAAACTACTAAGCATAATAAGCAAATGACAAAATCAAACTTCTTTAACTTTCCAACCTACATTCAATGAGAAACTATCCTATGAAAGAAAATAAATAAGCAAGTAAGAAAAAACACCTATCTAACCTATTAAATCAAATATACAAGAAAGCAAAAGCACCTAACTAACCTACTAAAGCAAAAGACAAGTAAGAAAAAACAACGAAAGCAAATAGTCAAGTAAGCAAAGACTTCTCATTGAACAACTACCTAGCCTAAGAGGCAAGTGGATTAAATGCCTAATGCAAAACTATTTCTTTTACGTGAAAGGAAATTTAAATGCTCAATGCAATACATGAAAGGAAATCTATTCTATTGAAAGCAAGAAAGATTAACAACTAAACTTATGAAAACAAGAAACTATCTCTTCTNTAAGTATTATGTTCTTCTATATTTTTTTGAATTTTGGCCAAGTATTCTCATCACTTATTTCCCTCACCTTCCATCTCCACACTTAACCTTTTTTCTCTTTTCACCACTCTTCTCCATATGCTCCACTAGTCTCTACACTTAGACGTTTTTGGGGCTCTTCCTTCATCTCCTCATTGGGTTCATGGGTTGGAGGACTCATACATTCCCTTATATTCTCACACTCCCTCACTTTCCAACCCGCTATATACATATTACACTCTCTACCTCCAACACCTACATTTCTCCCCTTACCTCCCTTCTCTTTCAAAACTTTAACACTTAGAATGTTTTATGAATTCGTGGGTTCACGGGTTGGAAGACCTTCATCTCCACCTACTTGATCATGTCATAAGTTCGCTACTATACTTATTCATTTTTCAATTGCATGGGTTCACGGGTTCAAGTCCTTATCCTCCAAGTTCTGTAACCCTCACTTTGCACCTTAGGTTCTGTGATCTACATTTCAACCATCATAATTCTCGCGGGTGTCGAGCTCCAAAGTATTTTATTCCTTTTTCATGCAAGTCCAACCGACTGCCTTTCTACACCTGGTATATTTTTTATCATCCATAACTGCAGGTTTTCGGGCTCTTGGGTTGGCGGGTTCAGGAAAAGCTTCATATTCAAACTCTCTCTTGTCCATCCTCGCAACCTACATACTATCCCCTCGAATTTCTCTACCCACAACTTTCCCTCATCCCCTCTCGTCCCATCTCCCATGCTTAACCGAATTCTCAAAGCTATTCCAAGGCATGAAAACCAGTGAATGAGAATATGACACATTGCAATGAATGAGGTCATGACACATGGAAATGAATGAGGTCACGACACATGGAAACTCGACATTGGAGACAAGTGGTAACATATAATTTGAGACACATGGAGTGATATTATTGGATGACTCATTATGGTGAATGGCCGTGAGCTGGATGACGACGATATTCCAAAAAATATTATTTTATTTGACAATTTTCCAAGGGTCGAATCCTCCAAGCTCCATAATTTATTCTCTTATCGTGTTTCTTGCTAAGTGTATCAAACACTTAGTATTATATATCATGAATAATATAATATCCCAATGCATGTGGGATAGACTTTTAAACCAAAAAAGTCGAAGTTTATGAAGGGAAGCACATAATTCATCCAAGGGCCCACATTTTCCCATCAATTTTGATCGATGATGGCCGAGTGTTGATCTTGCAAAGGCCATAACTTGAGCTCTGGGTCGCGTAAAATTTATACCATTGGAAAGGTATTTCGACATAGAATATGGTGGTATGGGTTTCAAGTGCTTAAAGTTGATACTTTTTTCTCATAAATTAAAATATCAGTCAACTGCATTTTTAATGGGCTTGCGTGACAACTCAACTTCACGACCTCATATCTTGAGATCCGGGTGACAAATTTGCACAATTTTTTTTATCGTTGGAAAGATAAGGCAATGAAGATCACATCAGAAGTGATTTCCATGTCTAAAAATTTGATTATCATTCCTAGAAAACTAAAACAAAGTCCTATTTTAAATGGGAAATTAATTAAATTGTGAAAATAAAAGTTTATATAAAAACTTTTATTAAAAAAGGAAAGGGGCCCATTTTAGATATGTATATATTTATAATATAATTTCTTAATGAGGAATTAATGAGGCACTAATTAAATGGAATGTTTGGAGAAGAAACTTGTACGGGAATTTCAAGAGAGGAAAAAAACCCTAACTACTCAAGTAGGAAAATCTCTTCTTAAAAAGAGAAGACAGGCTTCATCAAAGGTTCCAATAATAAGTATTGTGAGAGGGGCAGGGTAGAGGATCAAAGGAAGAAGAAGGTACAACCATGGATACAAAATCAATCTTCTGATAAAAAGAAATAAATCTTCATCTTCTCCATTCTTTCTATTCTTCTACACCACTTCTCATAGCTTTATGCTTGAATCTCAGAGTTGGGCACAAGGCTGAGTTATTGAGTTTTTTTCTTGTATTCTTCTACAAAATTTTCTTGGATGATCATGGATTATTTGCAGCCAAATACATGGATGTCAAAGTTTTGGTAATGAAGAACATTTCTCATGAATAAACTCCACAAAGAATTGGTTTGGGGTTGATGTTGACTGTATCTTGTAACTTTGAGTTTTAAGTATGAGATATTTGAGGTTGACCTATCAATTCATATTTTATTACTAATTGCAGTACTCTATTAAAATTCTTTGAGATGATCAAATCATTCTCTCCTATTTCTCATGAATATGATATGGATGTGTTTATATACTATTAAGAAGATTGTGTGTGATGTTGATCACAATTTAATTTTGATGTTGAATCCCTCCTTTAATATTTTCTTATTGTAAACATATGTTTGTTGCACATAAATATCATATTGGGTTATTGAAGAACCATTTTCATATAAACACAAGCAATAAATATTTGGAGTTGCTTCCTAGAACTCTCCCTAATCCAAGATATTCAAAGATATATCTTTTAGTCAAAGAGGATAACCACCTCTCTAAAAATGAAGGGGGACTAATGTCCTCATGAGGTTTCTGTTTCGGTCCTGACGGATTCATGCGTCATTACATCCATTGTAGTAAATTTCTAAATATGTTATGTGTTCAGAAGAAAACTATACATCAAAGAACACCATGGAGGAAACATATAAAATGGATGCTAAAGAGATGCATAGAAGATAGACAAAATACCTCTCCCAAGCTTGACTTATTTATATAATATTATAGATAAATGCAAAGAATATTTCCAGAATTTCTTACAAAGATATAGTTGCTATTTTACAGGTTGTAAAGGCACGAGAATAATGATAATACTATAGAAAAACCCTCTACTAGAAAGGTAACAAGTGGTTGCTCCAAATTTTGAAGAACTCTAATGAATTTCTCCAATTAGAAGGAATAATAAACTCTGCAATAGAATATTTCTCCTAGTTGAATACCAGCTAGATTACATACTCAATGAAAATCCTAAAGTCTCTAAGAAACCTACAGTTTTTGTCAAAAGAAAGACAAATCCAATACTTGGTTTATTTCCCCTAAATTCGTGGCCACGAGAAGGGATGATACACCTCTCTTTGGAACTCAACCTGGAAACAACAATAATCAGATTGGAGGCTATTGAATGGTCCATGAGTTCAGCTCAATAAAGATCCCATGAGTTCAACTTAGTAAAGATCCCAAATATTCTCTCTTCCTCTCTGAGGTATTGCCTAATTACCAAACAAGTCACCCACTGACAGACTTAGTTGAGGAATGTCTCCAACTAAAGTGGAACTCACCTTGTGCAAAAGTATATTCACTGGTTCTGCAAAAAATGATTTCTCAGTCAAATGTTCCAACCAAGAACCCTTCCGTCAATTCTCTAATCTATGCAATAATCCCTCAAAGAATTCACCCTATGAATTCCAATAATATCTTCATACAATAGAAGTTCCCAATCCAGAAGAAACCCTTTTAAGATAAATAACAATTAAAGTAGAACCAATTCCTCTTGTAGAAAATGAATAACTAGGATGGATCTCTCACCATCGAAGCTACTAAATACTAGCTAGAGTGGGTCTTTCACCACAGAAACTAGTCCAAGGGTTTTGTCTCTCAAAGCATAGAAACCCTCGCTCCAAGCTCCTTGATCTTTCCACTATCTCAACTCCAAACGTTACATGAATAATGAGAGAGAAGACCCCTCATCTCCTTTTATACGTCTCTCATGAGAGTCACTTAAAATTATTAAAGTGACTTCTAAGGTTATTTTCCAAATAATTAAAAAATCACGTTTTAACCTTTTATTTTAATTAACTATTGTCACCTTTATAATGTAGCTTTAATAAGGTAGTGACATCAACTAATCTCCATAGTCTCTCCTTTCCCACTAATTATAACCTATGAGGAGAGTGTATAGGCTAATCCATCATCCTCTGTGTAATCATTTGGAAATGGACATTACATATCCCAAAGTGCACCTAGACTTGTTCAAAGAAACTATTTGCTTCTTCTTGTCCAATGATGGTATTTTTACAAGGCATGATAATGCACATTTTGTTGAACCTGTCAACTACCACAAATATATAGTCATGTCCCTTCTTAGTTTTTGGTAAACCTCCCACAAAATCCATGGAAATGATTTCCCAAGGTTGAGTGGGTACATGTAAGGGATGGTATAGAACTTCCTTCCTATTGCTAGGCTTGTTGGTACAACAAAGTATACATCCTCTAATATACTGTGGTACATATTATTTCATTGTAGGCCAATACACGTATCTTTGTAAGTTGGAAATTGTCTTACCAACACCAAAATGTCTCGCAACCTTTGAGGTGTAAGCCTCTTTGATAAGCTGCAATCGTTCACCTTTAGGAACACAGATCTTGTCGAGCTTGTGGAATAGTTCATTATAGAAATCATAGTCAGACTTGCCATCACCTTCTTGTATATGAATTTGGCCTTGTAGCTGCTGAAACGCCCCCTTGAAGTCATCATATTTTGTGTATGTCTCTTTGTATGCATCATGGGTAAAAGGCTCCATGTGCATTAGAGTTCTCAAAGTTGTAATTTTAGATGTGGGTGGCAGTGAAAGCATATCTTCAAAATTATTTATGTTACCCTTCTTATACTTTATGACCAAATGAAATTGTTGTAAAAACCCCATACACTTGTAATTCCTGGCTTGTTGTAGCTTACTCTAGGCCTGTAAATACTGTAGTGGCTAGTGATTTGTGTGGATGATGGTATCCTTCCCCATCATATAGTGCTTCCACTTTTTGATAGCTTGTACCAAGGCATAGATCTCCTTGTTGTAGGTAGGGTATTTGAGAACCGCCCCATCAAATACTTCAGAATGATAATATATGGGCCTTCCTCCCTACATCAGTACTATTCCCATGGCATACCCACTTTCATCTGTCTCCACTTCAAAAGGATTTTAGAAATTTGGTAGCTTGAGCACTGGTGCTTGAATGATCTTTCTTTTAAGCTCATCAAAGGCTTTTTGTTGATTCTTTCCCCATAAGAAACTCTTACCACTAGCTGTTATGGCATGGAGTGGTTCAACTACCATTGAAAAATGAAGCTATGAACTTCTGCAAGTATTGTGCTGCCCCATCAAAACTCATAAATTTAGTGACATTTGTAAGAATTGGCCATTTCATGATGGCCTCCATCTTTGCAGGATCTATCTTGATCGCCCCTCCACCAATCACATACCCCAAATACACCAAACACTGCAAAGAAAACTCACATTTCCTGAGATTTGCCAACAACTAGTGCTTTTTAAGAGTCTCTAACACTTGCATAAGATGTGACATATGCTTCTCCCAGGTAGCACTATAAACCTATATATCATCCAAATAGACAATAACAAATGAATCTAGATAAGTGGATAAACATCATTCATTAGTCTCATAAATGTAGCCAGTGCATTGCATAAACCGAATGGCATAACCAACCACTCATATAAACCTTGCCTTGTATTGAAGGCAGTCTTCCATGTATCTTTTTCTTTGAATCATACCTGGTGATATTCTAATTTCAAATCCAGCTTAGTGAAGTACTTGACATGCTGCAACTGGTCCAATATATCATCGGCCATTGGCAGGGGGTACCAATTCTTCAATGTAATCTTGTTCTATGTCCTGTAATCGATAAACATTCTCCAAGTCCCATATTTCTTGGGCACAATTATGATGGGTGACCCACAAGGTAAGGTACTTGGTTGAATTACACCCTGCTCCAACAACTACTGCAATTGCTTCTTCACTTCATTCACTTCCAGAACAGACTGTCTATACAACCCAATATTTGACAATGGGGAGTCTGAAAATAACTATATTTCATGCTCTACTTCCCTCTTGGGTGGTATCCTTTTAGGCTCGTGGAACACTCCTCCATATTTATGTGGAAACTCCTCCAACTGTTATTTTTTCCCTTTAGTACACCCCTTTAGGGATTCCTTCACTCTAATTGACTCATCATCAGATTGATTTTCTCTTAATAAAAGTAAAACACATTTCTTACTAGAACTAATCAAATTCTTGGCTTGATTGGCAGTTACTAGTGAGGTATTTGACTTGCCTTTATGCATATTGATGATGTATGACTTCCCATCCTTGATCATTTGGTATTAGCTGGATCTCTGCATGAATATTGCATCCGTCGTATACATGTAAGGGATTCCAAAAACTACTACACATACATCAAGGGGTACTACATCCAATTCCACTTCATCAATAAAATCAACACTTATAGCAAATTTAATTTTACACTGCTGTGTTACCTTTATCTCTACATCCTTGTTTACCCAACCCAATGGATAGGGGCTAGGATGATTTTGAACCTCCAATCCAAGCTTGTTAACTAAATCCAATGCTATGAGATTAGCCTATGAGCCAGAGTCGAACAAAGCATCTATCTTGGTATTCTTGACCCAAATCTTGATGTGGAAGAGCTTGGTCATATCCTTCTCTTCCTAGTGATGAAGGCTACTCAAATTCACCTCCTTTTGTAGAAATGTGTAGACAATCTTGTCATCCACATCCAATCTACTTTCAACACTATTGCTTGAATATTTGGCTAGAAGGTTCCTTTTCTTTCCTTCCTTCTTGTGGTTCTTTGGGTTCAACTCCAGGTGTAGTTTCCAACACTTTTCCTTGTCGTGACCATCAATGTTGCAATGGTTGCTGGGATCTTTACTTTATTGTGCAATGGCTCCTGTCTTCTCATATTTTCCCCCTTTCCACTTATTCTTCCCCTTCTTGGAAGCTTCCTAGTGCTCTTTCTACTTCGAACCACTTGGCTGCCCCTTCTTTTGGCCTATGTTTTCCAGGTACTATGCATGTACATATGTCTCATCCATTGTACTTGTCTTGAAGAACATCACCTGCTTTCGTAGATGACTGTGTAAACCCCACAAATACTTGAGGAGTACATCTAGATTCTTGGGAGAGATACCCAACATGATGACCATCTTTCTGAACTCAATGGTGTACTCCTGTACACTCTGCCCTTGCCTTTGCCTGAAGTAGTGCCACTGGATCCATTGGTCCTCTACATACTCGATAGGGTAAAATTGAGACTTAATGAGGGTTTTGAAGTCCTCCCACCTAGTTGCTGGTGGATCATCCTCCAACCTAAGTGTTTCTATATGGATTTCCCACTAGGTTAAAGCATGACCCTCTAACTTCAATCTAGAAAATGAAATATTTTTCTCTTCTTCTATATGGTGAATGCTAAAATAAACTTCTAGCTATTGCAACTAATGATTTAGTTTTAATGCATCTATCTCACCTTGATATGGATTTATGTCCACTTTCACTTCCATCTTGAATAGGGATTGTTAAGGATTCCAGACACTTGAACTCAACTACTCTTTTTCAAATTCTTTCCGCGACTCCTTTTCTTCTCGATCTTCCAATTTCCCCTTCGATATGTTCTCTGAGTTAGATCCTCCATCATCTTCGAACGATACGATCTTGCTTGCTAGAGATACCATGAGGAGGTTCATATTGCGACTGATGTCGACAACTTGTGCTTCCAACCGTTCAAATCTCTCTTCTGTTGGATCTCAAGGGTTATTATGATTAGACTCGTCCACCATGGCTAGGGTTTGTGCAACTTATCCTTAAGCCGATTCTTGGATCCTGCAACTTCCCACAAATACCTAAAAGAAAAACTTTCTTTGATACTAATATGATCTGTAAACTACCCTAGATATTCCACTGGAACGGTTCATTACAACAAATCTAATAAAATACTGAAATCTTTACTATTAATGTTAATTTCCTTTAGATCTCCAAAATATTTAGTTACTGATAAAATAGATAAAACGTAGAAAAATAGAGAACAATAAAACACATTCACACCATCCACAAATAAACACAATATATGACTTGGGAAACCGAATAGAGGATAAAACCCATCTAGAAGGTGAGGTTGCTCTCCTCTCTTTTCTTTGGTAAAGAAACAATGCAAGTACAAATAAAGAAGAACTCCCATGGAGTTGCCTTTGACCTGGGCCATGTATGGCTGCTACAAAATGTCTCTTCCTTTGTTATGCTCATAGATTACCACTCTCAGATGTTTTGCTCAGCTATGGAACAAGATACAATGAAAAAGAATGGAACCTCTTCTCCTCTTAGTGGCCCGATATTTAACATAGCCTGATAGCCACCTAGGGATAAGTTTTTGACTTCCTCAACCCTCAATTTTGATAGGGTTTTGAAATTTCTAAAATCTTATTGAAACTAAACATGTGGATAGCCTTGTATGCATGAGTAATGGGGGTTGACGTGGCATCCTCTCATACCATGGTGATCAATAAGGTAGGCTAACTTGCGAGAGGAATAACTCTTGCATACAAGCTCCGATTGACAAATGGTTTTCACCATTGGAAAGGTCTCGATGTGTATAATAGCGTTACGGGATTGCAACTATGATGGGAAATTTTTAACACCCCCCAAAATGTCGTTAGATGAGTCTAAATGGCCCCATAAGGTTTTAGACCCCAATTTTCCAAACTGTGACCTGCCACTAAAATGGCCTTGCAAGATGATTCCTCCAATTTTTTCCACTTTGAAAAAATCGAGATAGATGAAAAACAATATAATGATCCAATCTGGATCAAGATATAACCATGGAATCCCAATACGAGAGAAAACCCAACTAGAAGGTGAGGTCCTTCTGCACTTTTTTTTTCAAATGTAAGTACAAATAAAGATGCACTCTCTTTGGAGTTTCCTTTGACACTATGGCCTATATGGTTTCTATTGAATCTCTCCTATGTTATGCTCTTGAAATATCACTCCTAGATGCTTTGCTCAACTATGGAACAAATACAATGCTATGGGTAGGGTTTTGATTTCCTCTTAATTAGTGATAAGGTTTGGAATTTCTAGAATATTCTCAAAATTCCACACATGATTAGCGCCATGTGTTTGAGTAAGGGGGGGGGGGCTAATGTGGCATCCACTCGTACCATGGTGGTCAACAAGGTAGGTCAACTTGTGGGAGGCATAACTTTTGCATACAAGCTTTGATTGAGGCATGGCTTGCACCATTGGAAAGGTCTTGGAGTCTAGAACACCAACAAGGATGCGTGCACAAATTTTGGACACTGAACCCCCCAAAACATGTTGTTTAATGCGTCATAATGGATCCAAAAGGTTTCTGACCCCAATTTTCCAAACTTGGACCCGGCACTAAAATGGCCTTGCAAGTTGATTCCTCCAATTTTTTCCACTTTGAAAGCATCGAAATAAATGACAAATAATACAATCATCCAATCCGGATCAAAGCCCCAAAAATATAAAGGTAGATTTGGAAGTCTAACCCACATAGGAGTTGAAGAAAGGGTATATGTCATTGGGTTGAAGGATGGAGTCCATGGTTTCATACATAATCCCAAATTTCCCCAGCACCAACGTCTAAAGTTTAATATAAAATCCTTGTCTTTTGGAAGGTCATACTTAATAATGAAGAACCTCTTTGCACATGGATAAATGAAAGCCTCATATTTTAAATCAAGTTTTTAGAAGTTTGAAATCCATTTGTGTAGATCAACTAAATAAGGCCAAAGATCATTGAAGCAACACACAAGAGCATTGGTACTGTTAAAAAACCACATGAACTACAACATCTTTCACTATGGGAATAATGATGATTAAAACTTCCTAAACCAAAAGACGAGGNGAGGGAAGAGGGTTGGATCTACATCCATTGTCCATGCTAACTCTCATGACCTGTTCAACATGAAAAGGTGAGGAAAAAAGATTCGAAATAGAAACCACTACCATTCAAACACATGAGTTGTTAAAGGAGGGATAACCATTTAGAGGAAAGGAAGTCACCACCACTACCACCAAGGAAGAGTTGCAGAAAATGAAACCAAAGGAGGATAGTTTGGCCATTAGACACTCCGCTACTAGACAAAACGGGTTTGGCCTACGCAAGTGGATAGGCCAAGACCCTACCCGTTGCTACCTCTCTAAATCGCGCAATAGACTCCATCTTATTTGTGTTTGAACTAATAAAGTTGATAAAAGAATTCGATTTAATTTAATGTATATATATAAGCAATTTTTTACGTATAGGGGACCACTTTAAAGGTGATAATTGTAACAAACGCAAGTGTGGTGTACGCATATCTCCGTTTATGATGTTTAAGGTAAGGATTTAGATTTCCTTTAAGATGTTTGAAGTAGGGATTATATATATATATATATATTTGAATGATTTTTGGATTTGTATTATATTGGATACCTTAAATAAATTTAGGGTTAAAGATTAAGGATTTAATTTGTATTATTTTAAATGTAAAATGATTTTTATATATTATTCATTTTCATATAATTAAGGTTTATAATAGAATTCAAAATAAATTGTTTTTATAAGTTGATTTTTTAAATATACTTTAAAATTATGGTTCATAAATTTTGAAAATAATTTTTTTTTGAAGTTATGTATTTTTAATAAACTTTAAAACTTGATCTCATGGAAAATTAGGCTTTTTCTATATATCCAAAATTTTATAATTTCACAGAAATGATCTTTTTTATATGGTTTAAAACAATAGATAGTTATATAAATTAATGTGACCTGGTTTCACATTGATTTTGTTTTAATTAACTTTAAAGAAAAGTTATAGGCATAATGAGATTGAGAACAAAAATAAAAGTTTACTATAAAGCAATTATTAAACCTAATTTTTAAGTTCAAAAATATCTCAAAAATAAGAACAAACTCGCATAAGCTTCATACTGAAACTTGGAATGTGGATAATACTTAAAACACCGTGAGAAGAAATAATTTACAAAGTTTGCAATTCTAACAAGGTGGAAGATGAAAAATGTTTTTTTTTTGAAGTGCATAACATAAGAATCACCACTCATATTTATATTGCTAACCAAAGTCAACTTGGTAATCTTTCATGCAATATATCAAAACTTAGAAACAACATAATAAAACAAAATAGTTAACTTGTATTTATTAAGGTTAGACAAATCAATGTTGGTCTCAATGATTTGTAATGTGTTCGTCATCCCTAAAATAATAAATTTTGTTAACCATTGAAGGATTGATATGTTGCATATCCCTAGGATATGAAGGTTCCTTCTTCTTTAAGTATAACTAGTGCAATTTCCCTTTTATTTAAGAGTATTTAATAATACATATTTAAATAAGAGCACATGGAAGCTTAGAGCTCGCCGTGACTCCGTGCCTATTTTGTGATAGTTAATTTTGACTATATGTCAAATAAGAACTATGTAAAACTTATATAAGATTTTTTTTCAAAAAAATTATGATCCATATTATCTTTGCATTCCTTTACGTTTTTCTAAATGATTATTTCATGAAAGAATCATATATTGTATCATTTGGCATTAGGTAGTTTGCTCGTAGCTTATGCACTCACCACAAGGGATTAGTTCCCCCTTTCTGCAAGCTTCCATAACCATTATAGGGAACCACTCTGTTTCCTCACTTGGAAATTAGAGATTTGTTCCCTCTAATTCCATTAATTTTTTAAGGCATCCTAATTTTATTTTAGCTTAGTGCACATCCAAGACAATTATTCTTTAAGTGTGTGTTAGGTTTTTTTTTCTAGAGGTCTACTGTCACCAATATTTTTCCATGACTTGATTTCTCCTAGTTCGTTTCAGCACCTGCGCTCATGCAACGCTACCTTTCCTAAGTTGTAATGGCTTAGCCAACCTGCACCTACTACAATAAGACTACACATCTTCACCTAAGGTCTTCCCATAACTTCACCTTAGGCTACAAAAAGTTAGATTCTCATCCAAGTCTAACACACTTAGTTCATCTAACAAGCAATACTAGACATGCATCCAATTGCAACCTCAACACATCCCAAGAATACAATACTTAGACAATATTTCAACACTTAGCCAATTAACAGTATGTAAAGAACATAAACTTCCAACATACAATAAAGCATCCACAATACAAAATACAAGTATGATGGTCGACACCTAAGGTAGATTCCTAAACATTTTACTATGCAAAGAATGTTTACATAATACAATGGAGGTGGTGTTGCAACTAACTGCTTGCTATCCAATTACAAACATATAGTGAAACCAAGGAAAATTTCCTCATGCGAAACTACCTAATAGAATTGCACCATCCAACCCAAGAATCTTTCGTGGGACTATCTTCTACCATTCATGTTACACTCTTTATCTCACTTAGGTAGTACAAGTTGTTCCATTGTGCCCAACCATGAACTTGGCACCATCACAAAAATCCTTATACTCCTATGAAAATGAATTTTATCGTATCCTCTTCTTGATGCCTTGGCACTTTGAGACATCCTCATATATATATACATATATATATATATATATGAGTCTTGATGTGCAATGGCAAGCCCCATCTTCCCAAGGTGGACCCACGTGGTATTGAGTTGACTTTCTTATCTTTAGTGACTTATCTTCCATTCATTCGTTCGTGTCATTTCAACTCATTCCAGGTTTATCTTGTTCTACCAAATCTTTGGAACCACATTTTTCATTTGAACTGACATACCAGGAAGAGAGATCCCCCAGGTAACTATCTCTGAGGTGGGAGTTGCAGGGGCTCCTGACCCTGACACTGGCAAAGTGTCGTCCATAATGGCCTAGTGGAGATGGATACTATCAGTGAAGTCTGATCCTGGAGGTGGGACTCGTACGACCGGAAATGGGAAAGTCCAAGGTAATGGAGAGTTAACGCGTGGAGCGAATTCCTCAGCTCCAAGATCCTCAACAATTACCTCTTCTAGTTCTAAAACGTTGACTTTTGGATAATTATGGTCTACAATATCAGCCTGAACAACCGATAAGAAAGTGTGGGAATGATCAATTTGATGCCTTTGTGGAGACTGAGGACAATTATTTATAATATCTTAGGAATAAAGCCTTGAATTCTCCTTGATCTTTGAGGCGATAGGTTGGACACTTTGAGTTATCATTTCTCAGTGACAATTGACTCACCCTCCTAAGGTTGAACTACCTTCACCAAACACACCACTATAAATCCCTAAAGACAAGACAAACAAAAAAAACTTTGTCAAGATTTTGACTCAAGCGGATTAAGCCTTAGGACTAGAAAAATAACAAAGTGGGATCGGGCCCTTCTGGATGAAGGCAAGGGTTGATTAAGTCTCGTTGACCAACGCACGAAGGTATGAGAAGCAGTTATCCTGACCTCCATAGATAAACCTTATCTGGTGTAAGTACCCACACTTCACGGGGGACCCTCCAATAATACTGAAGTGCGTGATACAAAATATGCCTCAAGTACTATGAAAAAACCTCGTAGTCACTGTGTGATACACCTAGGAGGAGAAATTATGGTTACCATCTTGTAGCCAATGTCTGAGGGGTACAGTCGACAGTCGAGATCGAAAGTGTGGGCAAGGTAACAAAGCCCGAAGCCTCGAAAGAAACTCCTCTCCCAGAGGTATGGGTACAATCGAAACCCCCAATACACAATCTCTCCACTACGCTCGGTCCAACTCTCGAGGGGAATCTCCTTGGATATGCCTTACGCGACCTCGTGTTTAACTTTTGTGTTATAGGAGCTTCTGGACCAACCTATACGAAAACTGGGTTCTACACTCCTTATCTCAGACACTTGTGTTTGTTTAGTATCCTTAGAGAAATTTACTTTGCAACTTATGCCAAGGCGCTAGCCTAAACTTGTTTGTTCACCCTAGAAAAATGACATTTTTCTAATAAATTTTAGTTATGTGAAACCAAGCATTCAACTAAGAAAGGAAGAGAAATTAAAAAAAAAATCAACTTCACATAGGTTCATGACTGTTACTGGTGCAACTCACAGATATCCGCGGGATGTAGAGATGCAACTCACAGATGTATGTGAACTACAGGGATGCAACTCACGGATAGCAAGGTAAGCTAAGAAAATAAAAAGGGCCACTCAAAAACAGAGGGATTCAGGACTTATCAACAGGCACTGTGAGGCTAAAAGACTTTGTAAAAGACTAAGAAACTAATAGAAAAAGACAAAGAAAGAAAAAAAGACACCTCAACCAAATTGATCCAACTAGGAGTATCTCCAGTGGAGTCGCCAATTATAATTAAGGTATTTTTCCCCTATGATCATGTGTCAGATACCCACTACCTAAATTGGATTTTTCTGGTCTTCTGCCAGACCAGAACCCCTAATTATCCATGGAGGCCCAGCGTAAGCTGGCTCTTTCTCTCTCCTTCTTCATTCCCATGTGATCGCGGGTCATGTTCACGGTTCAATTTGAACACAGTGCCTATTTGTATTTCATGGCTCGGCGCTACAGTAATGTCTAATCGTTTAACTCTGCAACCGCCGAATCCCGACAGGGCTAGCGACCGACCAATGGGGAAAAATCCCTACAGGGTCAGAAAATGGCCAATAGGAACAAATATCAACAGGGGTAGAGAACTGCCAGTGAGAACAGGCCCCGTCGCGCGGTGAAGTGGAATACAGGTGGCGAAAAGGGAAACTCGACACGG
>SNQJ01S0052028.1:95362-110510 GCA_010110895.2 Picea sitchensis | reverse complement strand
ATATATATATATATATATATATATATATTGATGATCATTTCCTCACATGCACAGATGTTGAAACATCAACACTTCTTCTCAGCGAGGGAGACATTTTGCATCACAACAAGCTTGTATCTTAGGTATACAAACTTCTCCCTAGACTCATGACACACGTCTGTTAGTCCTACGAGATGTTTCTATCCCACCTAAACTTAAGGAGGAACTCCCTCTGCGACTCTCCCTCTGAGCCAAGTGACTCTCTCTAGGATCAGGCTCACTCTGGGTCCGCATGTGATAGCAGGCCATTCACCACTAGCAAAGCCCCGTGAGTGAATGTATCATTTTCCCTTGGTCAAATCGGCATGACCAATCTAGGAGAATGTATGCCCGATGTTGAAACATCAACTAGCATCTAGCATCTCAAGTCTTTATCACTCCTAATGAAATCAGCATGACTAAGGAGAAATACTACACTTGGGTCATTCACCACTAACAAAACCCCGTGAGTGAATGTATCATTTTCCCTTGGTCAAATCAGCATGACCAATCTGAAAGAATGTCGACCTGATGTTGCATCTTGATCTTGTAGATCCATTTGGAAGTCACCATTGACTTCCCCTCGGGTCTCAACACAATCTCCCACACATCATTCTTCATGATGAACTAAGACATCAACTAGCATCTTGAGTCTTTATGACTGCTAGTCAAATCAACATGACTAAGGAGAAAGACTACACCTGGGCCATTCACCACTAGCAAAGCCTCATGAGTGAATGTATCACTTCCCCTCAGGTCTCAACACAATCTCCCACACATCATTCTTCATGATGGACTAATACTCTTCCATCATTATAACATCCTTCCAAATCTGTTGGCTTGTTTCATCTTCATAACTAGAATGTTCATAATCAACAATGTGACTCATTAATTCCATATAACTCGAGAACCTCTGAGGTTGTTTTCTCTCTGTGAAAGTACCACTGGAAGTTGCATACCTCTTTGCATCCTGTAAAGTGTCAAGAAGCCATGTTGACCTCTTCCTGATTACTACAACATCATTTTGGGTAGATCCACTAGCTCTGTTGGCTCTACTGACTCCTCCTAATAGTCTGAAGGATGAACAAATGGGCAAGAGAGATCCATGTACCCTTATCCTTCAGAGCCTCCGGCTCCTCACTATCGATCTCCATGTGAGACTCAGTGGACCTCACATCCTTAAGGTGGTCGCGCAATATAATTAGGAAAATCGTAACCCAAGGGAATGTGGTCGCTTTGTGTGCACAATTCACTCATGACCATGACTGTGGTCTCTCTATGTGCACAGGCCGCTTGCGACCGCGACCGTACAATTTCAAAAAATAAAATATCTAAAGAAGATATATCAGATCTAGCACTGGAGCTTTTAACTAGCTTCGGAAAAAACTCTGAAAGTTATGATACCATGTTGAATTTTCTAATTTTTTAGATTTGATAATATTGCCTTAAGATACTGTTATCATAGAATAATTACACACTCAAAAACCTCAACTATAAGTAGATATTGTATGGGATGATATTGTATATGAGATGATATGAGATATAATTTAGGGCTCGATATATACTTGGGCGTAGTTCTCTTTCATTAATGGACATGTCTTGTACATTAATGTATTTTTATTAATTAATGATTATTTATATTTATACATTATATTGTAAATATATTATTTACAATATTTATAATATAATGTAAATATATATAAATTTATAGACTTATATATTATATTTATGTTGATGATTATTTCCTCACACGCGCACTTCTGGGAGAATGTCTCCCTAATGTTGAAACATCAACAATAGGTATTTAGAATTTAGTTTGAAATGGCAATCTATATTTTTTTTAAGCATAAAGATTTGAGAATTTAATTGCAATGTCTCTATTACTTTCTTTTATACCAAGTCTCTAATAATGAATAGTTCGTCTAAAAAATCATCTTCTTCAATTCCTCATTTTTAAATATATTTCATGGTGTGTAATAATGTAAATGTACATGTTTTTGCTAACATTATAGAGTATGGGTTTCCATTTCATAATTCTCTCAAATTTCTTATTTGGAGAGGCCTAAACCCAAAAGTGGAAACCATACAAAACCATTATTGGTACCAATGGTAGCTTCCTCAATTCCCAATTGCATGTATGATTTTTTTTGCATTTATTATGTATAGAATAAAGGGTGTTTATGCCTCCTAATACATGTTTCACCACATAAGAGTTCCAAATATATTTGGAATCAAATTCAAGGTCCAAGTCTTTGTAACAAGGAACCACCTCTTAGTTGTCACCATTAAAGTGGTTGTAATATCCTTGTCTCCTCTACCTATTACTATTACTTAAGTCATTTGTTTCATTTACATTGACTTTCATTTCAAAGTAATGAAAATTTTGTTTAGGGAATCAAAATTTATTTTGGGACTATCTTTGTGCTTTGCTAATAACACAACATCAATGCTATGCCTAGTCCTCCTCTCCCATCTTTCTTGATACAATATTTTGTGTGATTTTAAGCTAATAATGTTGGATAGAGGGGACATCATTGCTTGACCCTTGTATTGTTATTGATTTTGACTTTCCTACTTGCATTTTCATCATTTATAGGTACCTCCAATTTTGCAATAATATTTTCATAGAAGTGAAAAGTTGCTTCTCTCCACTCAACTAGAATTCCTACTTTCTATGATCTTTCCTAGAATTTTATTCAAGGGAATGTATCAAAGGCTTTAGTGAAATTGAGAAGGAGTCATAATATTAAAAACAATCTCGAGAAGGAGTCCTAATATTGTTTTCTTCCACCTATTTAATAATTATGTGTCTCTCTAGTATGGTGATAAATAGTTTGGCAATGAGACTACTAACAATTATGGTTATGTAGTTTTCCACATTATTTGTATCACCTTCTTTGTGAATAGGTATCACTTCCCTAATCTGAGAATTTATAGGAAACCGATGTGAATATATTCTTGAGAATTCATTAACCTCTCTACTTCACCATTTCAACTATTAAACCATTAGGATCTTAGACCTTTCATTTGGAAAGTGCATTAAAAGTCCGCCTTTAATCTTCTTTTAGGATAATCTTTATTTCTTTTTCTAAGAAATTCATGTTCAAATCCTTTCCTTTAATTTCTTTCTCATAAAGTTCATATACATGTGCTATCATTTATGCCTCATATATCTTCCAAGCCATAAGCTTCATGAAAGCCATTGTTTATGTAATTTTTTTCATAAAGTTCATATACATGTGCTATCATTTATGCCTCATATATCTTCCAAGCCATAAGCTTCATGAAAGCCATTGTTTATGTAATTTTTTTGGATGACGAGTTAAATTGTCCATTAACTCCTTTTTCTTTTTTCTAAAAAAGACTATAATTATCCTCTTGAGACATTTTTATATTCATTTATCCAATACATCTCCTCATTTAGACTAGTTTTTAGTAATCCTTTTATCCCATATTTACAATCTTCATCATACCAATCATTACAAGTTCTTTGTATAATTTTCCTTTTACATCATAAAAACATTCCTCCTTCACCTATACCAAAATATTTTTTAAAATTATGTTCCTTTATGTGACATTTTCAATTACTCTTTCTACCATTGGGAAAGACATCTACTTTGGTAGTTTCGTTTCCATATAGGGTTTCCAATTACTAGATGTTTTTCTTCATCTTTAAACACTCTTTAAGAGAAAAGGAAATGGGAATTTGATGGGACTTTTTGAAGCTTAATCACATTCAATTTCTCCATTAGATAATTTTTTCTCTCTTGTGATATTAAATAGTCTACGACATTCCTCCCTATTCTTTTTGGAAAATATATCCACTAATCCCAATAATAAAATATAATGTACATTTAAATTTAAATTAGAAAACTAAAGCCACTACATAACAACAATAAGCGTTTACCCATCATTGCGATGTCTCATGTACTCTGACTAACCCTTCCATCCTATCTCCTCCATATCAATTTTCTTCATTCGACTTGGATCTCCACCCTTTATAAACATGTTTTCTTATATGCTTATGTTGTGGCATTCAAATATTTGACTAAAATTACTTCTCTCACTTATAAAAATTATGAAATATTCTTTTGTAGGTAGATAAAAGGGTCATCTTGAGATATGTTTGAAATTTTATATATTGAGCTTTGAAGAGGGGCATCAAATTGGATGACAAGTGAAATCTATTTTTTTTTTTCATAATATTGATGTATATAACAAGTTACACCCTAAATGGACTTTCTATTGAATCATTATTTACAAAACTTAGGCATGTATAGGATTTTGTACTTTCACACTCCCAAGTTTATATAAGATTATCCAAAGATTTTAAAGCATTAAAAATCCTTTTATGTTATTCCCTATGCTTCAGGTTTTGATTTGATTTATCAATTTTTCTTTTCTCAAAACTACCATTATTTTGTTTTGTCTCAAGAAATGCTAGTTTTTCCATCTTCTCTAATTTCTTTTACCTTCTCCCATTCTTATTTTATTTTAATAAATTACTCCCTTATTGAAGACATATATAGGAACTTCACAATCACATAGCATAGCCTCTCTTTTCCCCCAACCAAAAACACATTTGTTTCTTTCAAATTTTGAATGTGCAAGTGTGCCTCTAAAACTTCCTCATCTTTTCTACAATATCCTCTTCTCCTTTCTTTTTTCCTTAGCTCATTCTCTGTCTTTCCATGCTTAATATCTGTGCTCAACTCCTTAATAGTGTTAAGAAAAACACTTAGTTCTTTATTTAACTTGAGAAAGATGATATATTTGGTTAGCCAATAATTGAAAATAGATTCACATAGAATGCATCCAGAGAACCATTTTTACATTTACATGGTTTTTAAAGAAGAAAAAAACTTAATTATTTTCTTCATTTGAAAAAGATGAGTATTTGGTTAGCAAATTATTGATCTGTAAACGAGGGATTTATAGTCCAATCACCTCACCAACATGAATACTATGCGGAAATAATTTCTTAGTATATGTTATTGGTCTTACATAGAGAACTATATCTTCATAATGGTTTATTCTTGGGTGTAATGTGCACACATTAGGCTACTAAAAACACAATAGAAATCATGCCATTAAAAATCAAGACTTTGCTCTTACTTTGTTAATGAGAACTTTGTAAAACCTACTTCTTAAAGGTAATGGCCACGTATGAATGTGGCTTCAAGATTCTTGTGCTATACTCCAACACACAAAAACCAACTGGATATGTACTAGTAGTTTGGTCCCTGAGTTTTTTTTTCTTTGTTGTCGATCCTCAACAAAAAAAAATAATGTATCTATTGTTAAACACTAGGAATGCATACTGTAAATGGCTATTATTATTGGCTTCAAGTCTTATGTTCCTTCATGTTTTCCATGCTTTCTCACTTTTGTGCCAACTAAGTAACACACACTCATTTTCTGTACATGAAAAACATACATCAAGGATCCAATCCAAGTATTCACATATGTACTGTGCAGATATGAACATGTAATTTCTTATTCATATTCTAATGGTTTATTCTCTATATAGCATTACTCAAACCAATGTCTAAGGGACCCAACTTCTCCTTATCTAGTTTGAAAATTGAATAATGAGATTGTGTTGTGCCAAATCATTGCAACAATCCGATTCTCATTATTTGAAGAATGGACAGTTAAGTTTAACCTTCCAACCCAAATAGGTGACCATCTATGCAATAAATAATATGAAAATGACCAATATAAAATATGTTACATGATTAATTCATTGGATGTAAGAAATCCACTACAAGAATACTCCAATAGTGTCCTCTTGCCTCAATTTGAGTGCACAACTAACAAGGCCCAGGTCTAATCCTCGGGTCAAAGAATTTCACGATAGAGGAAATCAAACCATGCCTTTGAAATTAGAAAACATAAAATGGTAGAATTTACACACATAGGATAGATCACTTGACTGGGATTAATCTGTCATTGAATCCTTAATAAAATCAGTGAGGAGCTACAACCACAATAACAATCCAACATGCGACAGGGAGAGAGAGCATTTACAACTGCGTGTGACCTATGTGTATGCATACAACCATGGTACAACCACACATCATTGTGGATGTATCCTACCATGTAATTAATGGTCGTACAACCTCCAGGAAGGTGGCAATGGCTTGTGGGAGGAAACAAATGCTAAAGTAGGTAGGAATTTGACCTAGAAAATGAGAAATTGGCCTAGGAAAATGTGTAATTGACCTAGAGAGAGAGAGAGTATGGCTCTGCGGAAAGAGAAAATCACCCAGCTAGTTTCCCAACAGTCTGAGTAGAGAAGAAAATATCTAAGAATGGAATCTAGTTGAGGAATTACAAGTGGGGTAACAACTCTTTGATGTATTCCATTGATCTCACTTTAAGAAAATATATGGATGGGTTGAGAACATTAGCTATTGTAATCAATCAATTACTTCCATGCATGAAATTCAAGAAGGAACAAATCAATTTCACAACTTCATTATATCTTAAATAAAAAATAGCAAACTAAGAACCTTTTTCTTATTGTAGATATTTCTCATTATGATGAGGATTAAAACCTCTTATTTTTGGGAATGGAAATCAAGCCAAGATCCTTGAATGAATTTTCTCTAACCAAGACAAAAAGAAAGAAAACATCTACGCAATGATTAGCACACTTAGATACACAACCATTAACACACTTAGTGTAGCACAATAAACAAAATAAGAGAAGCATTTCATAAATAGGGATTACTCCACAATTATGGATAATTTCAAATACAAAAGCACATATTTTACTTTGGAAACCCAAATGGGAAAACCATATTAAAATGGTTGCTCAACTTTCATTTTGGAAATCTTGGGTTACAATGTTGTTCATGCTTTTTTTTGTGAATCCTCACCTCCTTCACCAAAAGATTCTTTGAGAATGAAAATAAATAAATAAATAAAAAGAGTTGGGGTAGTGGGAAGGCCAAAAAGCATGACCCTTAATTTCTCATTCCTCACTCTTGTATCTCCCTTATTTTTTTCTTTTCATTTAATTCTCTATTTTTCTCTTTTATCTTATCCATTTTTACATTCACGTTGTTTTTAATAGTTTGTTTCACCTTCATTAATTGTTGAATTGGATTGAAGGTACTGAGTCTTACATCCATTCATTGGTTTAGATCCATTTTTTATCACACCTCCCCATGGAAAGGATTTTTGGTCTCCAAAATATCAAAGGAAACCAATTTAGATCAATGTAACTTTCATATGATTTTATGGAACCTGGCTCTGACTTCATCTCCCAACTATAACTATGACTCTGAATGTAGCTCTGGCTACTGGCTCTGACTATGGTTCTTGGCTCACTTTTTCTCGCAATGTAGAATTCTATTCAATGACTCTCAACTCAAAGCAATCTCCATATCTGAACTTTGCAATCAACGTCCATTCCCATATTTCTCAGTATTGTATATGGTCCATCTTGGAAATCAATGAATCCAAGTTGAATGTTGGTATTCTTTATCATTGTGACCCCAACATGCTATTCCATCATGTAGTGATTCCACGATGGAATTTTGGTATACTTTTTCTTGCTAGGATCAATTGCTTCTCGACATGGAAACAATTTTCCAGTGCCTACACAGGCTTACAAGAACATCATGTAGTTCTCAATAACACCTCCAAAGTCATTGACTTTCACGCACTAGTCTCTTGCACATCACTAAGAAGGGTTTCCTTTGAAAGGATGTAGGAAACAACGAGAATAGGGCTACCTTGGTGGTTGACAAAAACCTGTTTTCCTCTTCTATGGTTGATCTAGGTGGATATCGGTGTCCACCCACCTTTTCCAACTGGCTCAAAATAGTTTTCTGGCAATTTTGGCAATTTACTATTTTTAGCAGTTTTAACTTTTGGGGCCATTTTGAGGGCCTAAATGAAGGTTTTTTGGGATCGAAATTCTCAATGATAGTTGAAGGCATGATTGATCCCCCTAAATGAATCTCCTTGACTATACCTTTCCAACAAGTTATCGTGCGCCCCAAACGAAGATCGTATGCCAAAGTTACACCCCCGGAAAGTTCATACACCAAACAACCCAAAACAGGGTCCACAAAATTGTTGGCTTTTCATCTTCCGGGGTTAGGGTTTTGGATTTTATTTATGATAAAAATGTCTTTGGAGCCTCAATGTAAAATAATCATCTTGTGAATGCGAGTAACAGGCACATCTCTTCTCAGAGATAAGCTGCCACCATTCTAGCGAGTCTTTCACTTTGTATTTTTATAGTCTTTGTAAATTTTCACTCATTAATAGAAAATTGTGCATTATTGTATCTCTGTGTTTATGGTTGCATCTATGATACATTTCTGTTATATTATTGTATATCTGAGATATCTATGTACATTGATTTATTATATCTCCGCTCTCATTTCGTGCCGAAAATAATCTGGATCAGTGGTATCAGAGCAGGCTTCTCTTGATCATTTTTTTTCAGTGCATGTCCCCGACGAGGTCCAAGTATAGAAAGTTGGGTCTCGAGCTTGTCTCTCTTGAATACAATCTCTCTCGCATGCCCAAGAAATCCTCCATGGAAGAAGAAAATAAAAACGACGGAGCAGACGATTCTATCAATCTGTTGCTTGAGCGAGCTCTCACACGACATAGGGATGAAATGATGGAGAATTTTTCCCACATCCTTGAACGCCTGTCGATAGCAACAGGTGCATATTCATTAAACAACCACTTAAAAAGCACCTCTCCTTTCAAGGTACAAGTTAATTTTGAAATTCCCATATTTGAAGGTCAGATAGGTGCGGATGCCCTAGACAAATGGTTAAATTTGTTAGAAGGTTATTTCTCTGTTCATAATTTTTCCGACAGGGAAAATATCACCTTCGCACTACTTGAATCTCTCCCCCATGTCAAACATTGGTGGGAAAATTACTGGGAACAAAGTTCCATAGAGGAGTCTAGAATATATGGGGTCGAGTCCACTTGGGATTTTTTTGTGGATGCAGTAAAGGAACAATATTACCCTGTTGGAAACTATGAGACCGGTACATGAGATGGACCACACTGCGGTAAGAGAGGGGCCAAGTAGTTTCAGATTTCACCAATACCTTTCATACCTTGCGCACCAATCTGGGTATCAAAGACTCTGAACGACATTTGGTTCTGAAATATCCTTGGGATCTACACATATACATCCAAACTGAAATGGATTTTCTGGACATCTTATCACTCGGTAATGCTTATCGATATGATGTTAAAATCGAGCAGAAATTTAAGCACCAGAACAAACAGGATTTTGGGTCTGCAAATCTGCAACAACCAAAGCATGATCAAGACAACCCTAACAAATAGTCTCCTGAAAACCAGTCGAAGCCGCGGGAAAAGAAGGGTCACGGGAAGACAAAGAAGGAAATCGGAAAATGGTGAGATTTCCACAAAATCCCCTGGCACAACACCGAGGAACGTCGCTCAAAATAGACCTTGGTGGCCGAGATCAAAGACAAGGAGTCGAACCCTGATTCAGAATCTGATTCTGAAAATACTAGTAAAAGACAGATCATCGACGCAGACCCCACTGTTATTTTCGCAACCGCAACAATTCAACCAGAAGAACCCACGGATCCTGAAGAGGGGGAGCGCCTTCTTCATTCACAGATGTGGGTGAAGGGGACCCGCTACATTTTATTGTTGATAGCAAAAGCCAGAAGAAACTCATCTCAGCAGAGTTCGTCAAACAGTTTGGATTGTCAACAACACCACAACCATACAACATCGGGTGGCTTCGCCAGGGACGAGATCTCTGTGTTAGCCAACAGTGTCGATTGTCATACGGAATCCAACCCTTCAAGGATGAGGTATTATGTGATGTTTCCCCACTGGATGTTTGTGATGTTCTCTTGGGCCAACCATATATGTGGAAGTGCCATGTTGTTTATGAGTCTCAAACCCACAATGTCATTGTTTCTCTGGGGGGTCATCTCTACAAAATACCAGAGTTAGTTCTGACTATTGTTCCACCCAAATAGTTTCACAAGGTAGTATCTCATACTACAAAATTTAGCTTCTTCACTATATGTTCAAAAGGTGAACAGAAGGATATTGCAACCACTACAGCCTCGGCCCAAGCACCTTCTATCCAACAGAAGTAGGTCGACAAGATTGCAGCAAATTATAAAGATTCCTGTTGCACACATGAATATCATGTAACCAGACTGGTTAGAAAGGTCCAACCCTTCCATCCACATGTTCGTGACAACCTTCAACAAGCTAAGCAATGCAACTTCTCCAACAAGGCAAGCAACTCATCAAGATGCACAAATTTCAGCAAACGCTTTTCCCTCTCCCCCCGACACTCAACACAATGGAGACCATTACTTCCTAAGGAGGGAGGATTGACCCTAGTGGATATCGGTGGCCACCCACCTTTTCCAAATGGCTCAAAACAATTTTCTGGCAATTTTGGCAATTTACTACTTTTAGCAGTTTTAACTTCCTAGGCCATTTTGAGGGCCTAAATGAAGGTTTTTCAGGATCGAGATTCTCAATGAAATTTGAAGGAATAATTGAGCCCCCTAAATGAATATTCTCAACAATATCTTTCCAATGAGCTATCGTGCGCCCCAAACAGAGATTGTATGCCAAAGTTATGCCCCTGGGAAATTGATACACCAAACTACCCAAAACGGGGTACACAAAACTGTTGGTTTTTCATCTTCCGTGGTTAGGGTTTTGGATTTTATTTATGATAAAAAGGCCTTTGGAGCCTCATTGTAAAATCATCATCTTGAGAATGCGAGTAGAGGACACATCTCTTCTCAGAGATAAGATGCCACCATTCTAGCGAGTCTTTCACTCTGTATTTTTATAGTCTTTGTAAATTTTAGCTCATTAATAGAAAATTGTGTATTACTGTATCTATGTGTTTACAGTTGCATCTATGATACATTTTTGTTGTATTATTGGATATTCGAGATATCTTTGTACATTGCTTTATTATATCTCTGCTCTCATTTCGTGTCGAAAATAATCCAGATCAATGGTGATATAGACTTCTTTTGCTTATATTTCTTATTGGACATCTTATTCTCCTTGATTTGGAGACGCGGTGAGTTGTTTATCTCTATTAGGATTCACTTTACACACTCTTCTCTTGGCTATGTGATTCCTAGGATGAAGCTTTAGATGAAGTTGTCAACACTTTGCTTCCCAATGTCTACTCAACTTGTAGTGGTGGAAAAAGTTATTTCTATTTCTACATGGATTGTTTGGCATACTCCTTCTCTCCATGTGCCTCTAAGTTCATTATTGGATTGGGGAAGTTTTATTTCCATTCCTCCTTTAAAATAAATCTAGCTTATGTCATGTGGCTTGCTTCTTCCAATAAGGTTCCACCTGATGGACTTTCTTCCCATAAAATGAACATGCCTCTAAGTACCAACATCTCACAACACTATGGACTCCCTTTCTTTAGTAGTGACAAACAAAGGATGTCTTGTTTGATGAAAAATTATAGATCTTCTCCTTATCGTCTTTGTTTATTGGGTTATCACTTCCTCTAAGTGTTGAAGAAGGATATGTCTTTCAACTTTCTTCATCACTGGCCTTTTGCAATCTACAATAAGAAAGATGAGGTGGTAGTGGGATTGCTTCTTCACTTTTTGCTTCTCTTCCTTCTAATGAGTAAGCCAATTCTTTCATGTCCTTTTCCTTCACAAATGTGGTTTTGTTGTTCATGGCCTTTTCATTTCCACCATCAAAACCTAGTCCTTCAATCTTAACCCTCTATTAATCTACAATGGGGCATAAGATTCCTTGTTTTCTCTTGTGTAGCCCTTGTCCATCATATCCCATTTTCCTTAATAGTTTCAATACAATGCCCTTGGTATGATTTTCAAATTCACCAAATTGTTGTTGAGAAAAGTATAAGGAAGTTGAGATTACTAGAGTTGTCTTGGCCATGGTGTGTTGGCCTCAACAATGGCAATGAAAGGTGTATTTGCTTCTCAGTGCTCTTGGACAACTGCTTGGAGCTTTACTAATGTTTCTTCCTTCTCTTGCAACTCTTTTTGTAGTTGATTTCTCATCCAAGTGAGCCTATCTTCTTGTGATATATCCAACTAAATGACCTTCTCTCTCAAGCATATAAGTTGAAATCTATGCTTATTCCAATTTTCCATGATTGCAATGAGGGAGTCTTGGAGTTCAACAAATTGCTTCTTTAGAAATGGAAGTAGTATGACAAAGGTCTCAAGGTTCTTCTCCATCTTTAGCATCCTCTGATTGAACATCTGGACTCGTTCCTTCAAGTGTTCGTTCTCTTCTTGAATATGAGCATTGATGGTCGTAGGTATTCCAACCTCTCTCGATTTTCTTTTCCCATGCTAGGTCTGTAATATTATAGCAACACCATGATGGTCAAGGATTCAACTACTATGATACCTTATGATCCATAAATGAGGGACCTATGGCCCACTTGTCTCACCAACATAGATACTATGTGGAAATAATGTCTTGGTCTTTGTTCTTAGTCATACATCAAGAAATATGTCTTCAGAATGGCATGCTCTTGGGTGTAACCTACACACCTCAAATTGCTAACAACACGATAACATTCAAGAAAATAAAAATCAAGACTCTACTCTTACTCTATCACTAATAACTCTATATATAACCTTCTTTGGAAAGGTAGTGGTCAAGTATGAATGTGGCTTCATGATTCTTGTGATCTATTCAATTTGTATGATGTTGAGTGTTGTTTTTTTGTAATGGATCAATGTGGCTTCTTCCCTTAATGAAATTCTGAGTGAAAACTAATCTATGTCATTGAATGGCTACTAGGCCTATGTAGTCTATGTAGCCAACAAATAACAACCAACTAGTAATGTACTGGCAATCTGGTCTTTGATTTTTTTTCCTTGTTATTGATCCTCAACAAACAAAATGAATGTCTCCTTTTTTAAACACCAAGAAGGCATACACCACATGGATATGCTTCTTGGATTCAAGGCTTACATTCCTCCATGTTTACCATGCTTTGTCACTCATATGCCAACTAAGTGACATACACTCCAATTTTATATGTGCAAAAATCCATCAAGGATCCAATCCAACTATTTACATATATGCATTGTGGAGATATGAACATGCAATTTATTATTCTACTTCTAATGGCTTATGCTCCATATAGTGTTACTCATATCAATGTCTAAGTGACTCAGTTGCGGCTACTCTAGTTTAAAAACTGATTAATGAGAATGTGTTGTGTCAAAGCATTCCAACACTTTGATTCTCATTATTTGAAGAATGAACTACTAATTTTAATGTTCCAACCCCAAGAAGTGGCCATTTATGTAATAAAGAATATACATTTATGCACAATATAAAATCTGCTACATGATTAATTCATTGGATTAATACAAAATGGCAGCATTTACACACACATGATAGATCACTTGATTTACACACACATGATAGATCGCTTGATTGTGATCAATCCATCGTTCAATCCTAAATCAAATAAGTGAGCAACTACAACCACAACAACAATCCAACATGTGAGAAGGAGAGATAGCTCTTACAAATGCATGTGGCATATGGGTATGCAAATGGTTGTCATACACCCTATAATTAATGCCCATATTGCCTCCAGGAAGGTGGCAATGGCATGTGGGAGGAATAAAATGCCCAAGTAGGTAGGAATTCGACCCAAGGAATGAGAAATAAGCCTAGGAAAATGTGGACTCGAAGAAAGAGAGAATATGTCTCTGTGGAAAGAGAAAATCACCTAGGTGGTTGCCCAATGGTTTGAGTAGAGAAAGAGAAATTTTGAGAATGGAAACTAGTGGAGGAATTGCAAGTGGGGTAACAAGATCTCATCCATTGACCTCACTTTGGGAAAATAGATGGATGGCTAATTATATTAGTTGTTGTCATCAATCAATTAATTCCACTCATGAAATTCAAGTAGGAACAAATTGATGTCATAACTTCATTATATCTTAAATCAAACATCCAAAATTAAGCACCATTTTCTTACTAAAAAATACTACTCACTACAACAAGGATGAGGACCTCTAATTGTTGGGAATGGAAATCAAGCTAAAATCCTTAACAACATTTGCTCTAACCAAGACAAGACATCAAGAAAGAAAACATATACATAAGCATTAACACACTCATAGTAGGGCATTAAACAAAATAAGAGCAACATTTCACACTCAAGAACTACTCCATAGTTATGGAGAAGTTCAAACACAAAGACACAATTTTTAATGTGGAAACTTAAATGGGAAAACCAACTTCCAATGATTGTTGAGCTTTCATTTCTACAATCTCTGGTTATAATGTTGTTCATGCTCTTTGTGCATTCTCACCTCAACAAAAATGCCCTATAAAAATGAAAATAAAAACTAAATATAAAGAAATAGGGTAATGAAAATACCAACGTACATGACACTTCATTTCCCATTCCTTGTATTATCTTTTCTGTCACTTATTAATTTTTTTCTTTTCATTTAATTCTCTATTTTTTTCATTTTCATAGCTTCACCTTCATTAATTGTCGAAGTGGTTTATAGATTCCAATCCATTTTGGATCCATTATTAAAAATAGATTCGGATAGAATGCATCTATAACATAGTTTTTACATTAACATGATTTTTTAATTCTCGTCTTGAAAATACTAAGTTTGTCTTTTCTCTCTCATTTTCTATATTAAATGTTGTCTTTTCTCTCTCATGTTCTATATTAAATGTATTGGAGGGTTGCTGGTTGAGCCCATAGACCATTTGTTGCTACTGTGATGTTTGTGGTTGATTGGATATGCTGTAGATGTTTGTGGTTAATTGGATATGTGGTAAATTTTGCTGTTGCAGTAGCGCTGAATTTTGCTGTGACGGTAGCGTTGAATTTTTGTTCTTATGGTAGCGTTAACTTTCGTTTATTGGCTTTCTATTTTTCTTTTCTTTCGATCTACTTCTCGTTGCTCGTCTTTTACTAATGCAGATCAAGAACAATGTGCAGAGGAAGAGATATATACGAGTAGAGACGCAAGTAAGCTCTGCAACATATCTAAAACCCAAGTAGAGCAAGGCGTGCAGACGGGAAATGGATATCTGAACGACGGGCTAACGTTCGAGGGATACC
>SNQJ01S0052028.1:49311-60724 GCA_010110895.2 Picea sitchensis | reverse complement strand
ATATCCTGGGATTGAGAAAGGAACAAAAGAGTTTGGATTATGGTATCCAAAAGGAAAGGATCTATCACTTATTGCCTACACAAATGCAGATTGGGCAAGTTGTATTGATGACCGACGAAGCACCAGTGGAACAAGATTCTACTTGGGTGAGTGTTTAGTATCATGGCTAAGTAAGAAGCAATCATCAGTATCCTTAACTATAGCTGAGGCAGAGAACATTGCAGCAGCATCATGTTGTACACAGGTTCTTTAGATGAAACAAACTCTGACAGACATACAGGTTGAGTATGATGAGCCCATTCCAATCTATTGTGATAATACAAGTGCCATCAGTACCTCAAAGAATCTGGTGTTGCACTCCAAGACGAAGCACATTCCAATCAAGTATCACTTTTTACGGGAGCAAGTTGCAGAAAAGAACATCAAAGTTGAGTATGTGGGCACAAAAGAACAAGTGGCAGAAATCTTTACAAAACCACTTTCACGGGAAGCCTTTGAGTATCTTCGCTAAAGACTCTGAGTTATTTCTACTCCAAAATGAATTCTTTTGAATTCTTATCTTATATGTCGTATATGTACACGAGGAAGCACCATAAGAAGAAAGTTTAGTCAAGGGGATCATCCTCGGATGGAAAGATACCTTTCCCATTAATGACAAAGGGGGAGAGATTTATCAGATGCAGAGGACAAAGGATAGTTCCAGGGGGAGAAAATTTATCAGATGCAGAGGATAGAGGCATGGTTCCAGGGGGAGCATGAGTGATATGATTTCATTATTGCAACAAAGTGTTTCCATCAATGCCAAAGGGGGAGATTGTTGATTAAGGTTGGTTGTCATTGATGTCAACCCTTGAAGAAAGCCCCGTAGCACAAAGGTTGGGTAATAGACCCAATATTGTTTGATGTAAAGATGACTCATTATTGTCTTGTCATGTTTGATAATAAGTATAAATGGATGAACTCCAAAGTGGTCCCCTTATGGTGAAATCCCTCACGGGAAGACGCTTTTCAAATTGAGTTATCCTAGAAGTATGGTTAGAGAAACCATGCTTATTTGTGGAATAATGAGATGAAGGTTAGTGAACTTGTCATTGAAACTATACTATATGGATAGTGCTTGTCATTCCATTTCCATTGGTATGTGTAACGTCACATAACTCCTCACAGTTAGAGATTTATGGCCTTGAGAAGTTGGAGAACCCCAGTTTGGGTAATGGACCCAAGTTTGTTTGATGGACAATGGTTGAGTTTTGATATATTTGCAGGTAATATTATTCTATATAGATGGTACACTTCATTCCATTTCTGGTGGTATGTGGAACGTCACATAACTCCTCACGGTTTGAGAGTTATGTCCTTACGAAGTTGGAGGACCCTCTTATGTCATCTAGAAGCCCCAAAAGGTCAAAGTAGTCAAAGTAGTTTAAGAGATTTTAGAAGGTAAATAATAAAGTGAATTGATGAGTGTACTATAATTCAAAGTGAATACAAAATAAATTATTTAAATAATAAACTTAATGGAGAAATTAGAAGTGGATTAACCCTAAAATAAGGAAAGTGGGCAAAGTGACCTAGAAGATGTTTTTA
Source organism: Picea sitchensis (assembly GCA_010110895.2). Lineage (NCBI taxonomy): Eukaryota > Viridiplantae > Streptophyta > Pinopsida > Pinales > Pinaceae > Picea > Picea sitchensis. The sequence continues at coordinate 59,137 of SNQJ01S0052028.1, read as the reverse complement.
ACGAAACTACTTGGAGAGTATAAATAAGAGGCAAGGCTCTCTCATTTTAGACATATATTGAATATCTATAGGTGTATGAGGTAACCAAATGATATATAATCCTAATTTATGAGGGAAGGTGAAGAAAAGAAGGTTGGAATTCAAGGAAGGATAAATTCTTTTGATGATGCTTTCTAAGGTATGTTATTTACAGGTCATCTCACCATTTTCGCAATAAATTTTTTTATAGAATGATTCAGACCTTGAAATTTATATTCCATTGAGGAAACATATTCAATTATCTATGGTAAAAAATGTATCTTGTGGGTCGTTGTATTTTTTGATTTACATTCCGTGGAAAATAGGGTTTGTGGCTAGTCCTGAAACTAGTCAAAAACAAGTGTTTCGAGTAAAAATGTCATAACTTCTTCATAATAGATCCAAATTCAGTAATAAAAAGCATGTTGGTTAGAGTACAGTCTTTAGTATGCTTTGTAACATTTTCAGATCTATTCAACAAATATTCCATGCAGGGCACGCTCTACAAGGTCTCTCTCTAGAATAATCCAGAATTCAGCAAGGTATGTCATTTTTGCTATAACTAATTTTCTGAGAGGTTCCAAGTAGTGACACATGGATAAATTCCATAAAACACATTAAAGAACATTGTGTATCGGTTTCATATCTTTATTCATTACAGGTACAAAGTTATGATTATTTCAAGTTAGGGTTGTTGACTAATCCAAAACTAGTCATGTGAGACTAAAAAAAAGTTTGATGTAAATGCTAGTCTCTTATTGTTTAAAGTTAAGAAAGGTTTGAAAGTATGTGATAATATACACTAGGTCTATTACAGAGTTATAAATCATATTTGGATGATGAAATTGATCAGGTCTTTTGGTTGAGGTACAAGTTGGGTACATGGTTGAGACAAGTAGTTGATGAGTTAGCACATACATGAGGTGTATAGTTGATGATGTTGGTACATATTGATGATTCATAGTTGATGATTAGTTGACACATGATTGGTACATACTTGGTACATGGTTGGTTTCACTTGTTTATGGTACAGGTTGGTGCATGGTTGATGCACTTGTTTATGGTACAGGTTGATTACAGGTTGATGCATGGTTTAGGTTTATTGGTACAGTTTTACAGTGGTATATCTCACAGTGATAGTGTGACATTGGTTCCATCATTCTACTTCTACTTCAGGATGGTTGGACGGAGCAAGGACAGGTGGTTGTAGCCATCTTCCGGTTGTAGCCGGAGAACATAGGGGTTGTAGCCTCCTTCTGGTTGTAGCCAGAGAATTGGGGAGTTGGATCTTCCCTCGGGTTGTATCCTAAGAAACTAGGGGGTTGGAGACTCCTTCCAGTTGCAGCTGAAAAATAAAGGAAGTTGGTACTTCCAATGAATGTAATTCTTCAAGACATATAGGAAAAAACATTCTATGGTTTTCTCCCGATTTGGGTTTCCATGTAAAACATTGGTGTACTGCGTATGTGTGTGATTGTTCATTTCTTATTACTCATTATTGGATAATAATTCTACATTGATATAACACTTGGATTATTTGAAGAAAAATGATTATAATTATGCTATTACTGATTCACCCCCCTTCTCAGTAATCCAACACCAATGCACGAAGGTATGAGAATTAGTTATCCTGACCTCCATAGATCAACCTTATCTGGTGTAAGTACCCACGCTTCGTGGGGCACCCTCCAACAATACTGAAGTGTGTGATACCAAATCTGCCCCAGGTACTATGAAAAACCCCCGAAATCACCGTGTGATACACCTAGGAGGAGAAACTATGGTTACCAGCTTGCATCCAGTGTCTGAGGGCTACAGTCGATAGTCGGGATCAGAAGTGTGGATAGGGTAACAAATCCCAAAGCCTAGAAATAACTGCCTCTCATGAAGGTATGGGTACAATCGAAACCCCCAATACACAATCTCTCCATTGTGCTCGGTCCAAATCTTGAGGGGAATCTGCTTGGCTATTCCTTACGCTGCCTCGTGTTTAACTCTTGTGTTATAGGAGCTTCCAGACCAACCTATACAAAAATTGGGCTCTACACTCCCTATCTCAGACACTTGTGTTTGTTTAGTAACCTTGAAGAAATTTACTCTCCAACCTATGCCAAGGCCCTAACCTAAACTTGTTTGTTCACCCTAGAAAAATGAAATTTTTGTAATAAATTTTAGTTGTGCGTTATTTTAATGGGTTGTTCTTACTCATAGAGGCATGCGGATGAAAATTTGGTGATGTTTAGACTGTTTCCAAAAGTAATGAAATATAAGAACACAAAATCAGTTTCTTCAAATGAAAATGGATGCAACAATGCTTATGAAGCAAATTCTTTTCTTTTTTAGATGAAAACAAAAGTTTGAGTGCAAGATTTAGGACATCTTGAGATTCAAATGCATACAAGAATGAAAAACTTATCCTACTGGATTCTTTTATTTTTTAATGAAAATGCTAAAACTACCAAAGCATAGTGCAACTACCTAAATTCTAAGTAACTACATCTTTTCTTCCAAATATAGAAGGTAAGGGTTCAAGAAATTACAAGCAAACAAACATGCATATTTTTTTATTTTTATTTTCTTTTACAAAAGAAAAAATAAACACAGGAATGCAATTTTTTTTTCTTTTTGAAACAAGGCAAAAAGCAGGAAAAAAGACAGAAATCATTGAATCAAGACACCATTGAAAAGACAATGAATACGGATATGTAGAAAAACAAGGCTATTCTTTCATTCTACCTAACAAACCTTATACTAAGCAGTCTAAGAAAAGATTTTAGTCTTTTATTTACATCAAAACTTCAAAACGTAACAGATAAAATCCAAACAAAGACTCAGGATAGTCTAGGTGACTGATCAAACCAAGCATTTAGCCGAGAAAAGAAGAGAAATTTTAAAAAAAATCAACTTCACATAGGTTTGTGACTATTACCAGTCAAACTCACAGATATCCCCTAGCTATAGAGATGAAACTCATGGATATACATGGGCTACAGAGATGCAACTCACAGATAGCAAGGTAATCTCAGAAAATAAAAAGGGCCACTCATAAACAGAGGGCTTTAGGACTTATCAAGAGGTACTATGAGGCTAAAAGACTTTGTAAAAGACTAAGAAACTAACAGAAAAAGACAAAGAAAGCAATCAAGACACCTCAACCAAATTGAACCAACTAGGAGTATCCCCAGTGGAGTCACCAATTATAATTAAAGGATTTTCCCATGTGATCTTGGGTAGGGATCATAGTAGAGCAAGACCAAGTGAAAGAGATAACAATCTCCCCTCGGTGACAAGCACACAAAAACTAAAGAAAATAACTACCTAAACTAGGAGAAAGTAGGGATAGAGAGGAGAAAAGAAAGTGCACCTTGTTTTGTCGTTTGATGTCGATCCCTACTCCAATCCGTAGAAAAGCTCATGATCTTCTGATGGAATCAGCCTACAAGATAGATACAAAACTAGGGTTGTGACGAAAGTAGTTATGCAAACAAAATCATGTGCATGTTATATGTCATATTCAAAGTAAGCATAAAGATAAACTTACATTGAAGACAAAATTTGGCGGAAAACAAACTCGTTTATTATCAACAAGTGGAAAAGGTAAGTTACAACCTTGTCCATCCTTAGGCACCGTCTTGAAGCCAACTATCTCGGTTCCTTCGGGAATACTCAAGGATCAACTCAATAGATATAATCTTCTCTCAATGGCTCATATAGGGATATTGATAAGGAGACACCCTATAGCCACATCAAATGAGAAAGAAGCTCTGGAAAAGGAGTTTCTAGAATAAAGGGTATGTTGCTCAGAGAATTATAGGGAAGGGGGAATCGCTAGATGTTGGCATAACTTTGCACTAAGGGACTTGTCCTCTCATTAACCCTCCATGGTTGTTTCATATCTTCCCAAAGAGGTTTGGGGAGTTGAATTCTGTTGTGAATGGGCAAGAATCATTGGGAAACGAGCCCAACCGAAAAACCTGCCCGAAAACATGGGATTATTTTATTTGTTTACCAAAATTGAGGGCATTTGCGGGTCTCATCGAGGAAATTCATGGATGTTTGCGTGTTGCACTAGAAAAACCCACAAATATGCTCTTAGGGCATGTTTTTTAAATGATTTTTGAGAGTTCTTTTGGGGAAAAGTCTAGCAAGCATTGGGAAAGGATTGGGCCATGAAAAAAATGCATAGGTGTGGCATTTTGCGCTATAACACTAAGGTCACAAAATCAAATAATTCACTTGTAGTGACTATTTCTAGTTCAAATACAATTTTGTTAAAAAAAAATACAAATTTAATATCAAAGTGTTCACAAAATAAAAATGATATGATTCATAAAATATGTAATTCAAATTTGGTTTTCTACAAATGACAAAGAGAACTACCATCCCTTGGTATTATCACCGAGAGTGAGCAATGTGTCATTATTCATTTATGCAACATATAGCATGGGAAATTTGTGCATGAAAGGTTAGACTTGTTTGATGCATGTAAGCTTAAGTGGTGCATCATCCACGATGAAGTCGTACATTTATTGGCACATCGAAGAGTGCAAGAAAATTCATTTTGCTGAATTTAACTCTTTAGTGTGCTTGCACTATATTAGAGTATTGTGACCAAAGAAATTTAAGAGAAAGACAAATAATTGGTGCATCTTATTTAGGCACCATCTTTCTGTGCACGAAAATATTGTGTGCATGAGCACACACACACACCATCGCCCTTCAATTTTTTTTCAAATGATGTGTGATGTGCCTAAACGTACTTGGAACATCATTCATGGTGTGTCCATACATCTATTAGCACATGTGATACCACATAAAAATTTGGTGTGTCTAGTCTAACATGCTTATGATGTATTAGATAACTATTAGTCGACACAGCCTATTAGAGCACTGGAAAATGGTTTTATTTGAGTGCCATGCACGTACTAGTGCAAGTTTTTCAAAAAATACAAAAAACAATGAAATTAAAGACAATTTTTAAATTTTAATACACTAAAAAAATAAATTAAGGGATAACAAATAATATACCTAGTTTCTTATCCATCGAGGAGGCATGGTTGTCGTGTAGAGAAAAAATGAAAATTTTGGTACCATTTGGAAAATTCTAGAATGACTCAAGTCCATTATGGAAGCGAAGGAATTAAGGAATCGGGCAATCCAATATCACCAGACAATGGGGTGGTTGTAGAATATAGTGAGCACCAATGATTTTATGGGTGTGAAGCACTAGATGAATGGTAGAAATGAATTTCAAGTTTGGTATTTTTTTTAATTTACCATATCACGATGTGCCCCATGTCCCGATGCACTGATGCATTTGTAGGTATTAGGAGCATTGGTGGTTTTAAATAATTTTAACAAATATCGATGCATTGGGTATTGCTATGCACTAGGGTAGTTTAATATATACAGGGAACCAACATGTTTTTTTTTAAAGATGGTTAATATTTTTAAAAATATTTTAATCTACCTTAATGCACATGGAATCTTTATGTACTAGTGCGTTTATTTCTTTGGAAAACAACTAACAATTTTAAAAAAATGTCCCATTGTTTAAAAATATTTTAACCTGATTTGGTGCACATGGTATGGCATGCATCGATGTAGTTAAATATGAGTGCACCATAAAGTATTTTTGAAAAAAGAAATGTTTTTTATAAAATATTTTGACTTGCATCAATGCTTATGGAACAATTGTGCAGTGGTGCATGTTATATTAAAGTGGACCAATGAGTATATAGATCATAAGTTCACTAAATAGAAGATGTCGAGTATAACCTCCATCCATATGCCTATGCTATAATCCTTCATTAAAATAATACAAGGGGGATGTTTCTATAAAAACCTTCATCAATTGATGTTTTCCTTATATTGAGAACAATTCCTTGTAGTGAGAACAATTAAGACACCTACAAAAATATTAGTGTGTAATAATATAGCCATTGTTTTAGGATTATTATGACATCCTCACTTAGTGTACCAAATCGTTTAAATACGAATACGGATGCAAATTTCTTTTATAACATACAAACTTATATCTATCTTAACCACAAATATATTAAGCTCCATTGTAATTAAAACAATTAAAATTAAAATAAATCTAAATTAACATGATATTTTTCTTTTTCTCTTTTTCAATCCTTAAAAAACATTTTTCTTTTTAACTTTTTAAATGTAATGCACACATAGCTTGTGACAAATTTTTTCCACCTGTTTTGTAGAAACAACTTGCCCTGTTTTCATACAATTAAAATATTAGTATTATATATGTAACACATTTATTACACATCTACCCATGATGGTAAGAACACTAAATCCTATAAAAATCAAAGAAGATGATTTTACTATTGGTACTAACACGTTGCTTCATGAGGAAAGAAAATAATAATATTTAAATTGACTTCTCACCTAATAATCCTATATGTTATGTATAACCATCGTCCCTATGCAATATAGTCCACATTCAAAGTTTAGTCTTTGATTATTTAAATGGCGGGCTACATGTTTCATTGCAATAAGGCTACCATAATTAGGTAAGTGTTATAAAGGTATCTAAATCTTTACTATTAATAAATACAAGTTCCTACATTATTATGATAGACATACGTCATCGTAACTATAATAATAATGGCATTGTTGGGTACATCATCATTGATAAATAATACAAACATCATTATTATTAAATAGTGAGATAGCAGATTAGGTAATTACATTATTAAATTTATATTATTATGGGTGGCATGATTAAAAAATGGTATTTTTATTATTATGTATAATATAGATAATATACAGTTTGAATGGATATAATGGTTAAGAACAAGTATTTCTTCAAAAGAGGTCACAAGTTGAGGTCCAAGATCATCATAATTTTACTATTTAGGGGGTAGTTTTAATGACTTAGGAGGTTAGAAAGGTGTTAGTATAACATATATTTTGAAATTGTGATCTAATTTGGGTATATGTTGGACTCTAAGAGAAAATGTTTTTCATCTTCAACCCTCTTAATGTCACAAAAATAGCAATATAACTTATGGAAATTGGTTGAACAATACTGATTTTCTTCTTTGTTCTAAGTAGAACCAAAAGATACTTTTGATCTTCTAAATTGATTAGCTCCTTACAATATATTAGCTTCTTTCTATCATCTAATTCCTTAAGACATTATAAATTCTCTTTAAATTTAAATATAATAATATTTTTAATATATACGCCAAAAGGCGTACACCTATTGATAATGGGCACATTTAATAGGTTTTTAGTTCTTAATACGTTTTCTATGGATGAGATTAAATATGCCTAGAATATTCTTAATCGTCACAATAAATGAATGGCTCTGAATATTCGCAAAGAGTGGTGACCGCATTTCTGTACTGGGCGCATTTCGTTTCATTTCTATGCTAACAACGTTTCGTTTCATTTCTGTGCTGACCACGTTTCGTTTTAATATGCCAGCCACGTAATAATCAGCCACGTAATTGTGACTGTGCTAGTTTATAAACATTTCTCATATATACATAAATCTAAGAAATTAACCAAATGTTTTTAAAAGACCTTTTTTTATTATTAATAAAAAAAGACACCTTCCTAATAACAACGCATAACGCTAGCTGATTAGCTGATTGTTGGGCCTTGTAGATAGTTAGGGATTGAATATATAGGTTGGTCACTGAATTAGGATAAGTGCCACCTCCGAAAAAAAAGGTTTGGTGTCACTTCCGGAAAAAAAATCTCGGTCAACAGTCGACAAAAGATTTTTCTCGGCATAAGTTATCGCTGGAAAATATTTGCTCTGTCCTCGCATTGTCCACGGAAAAGCCGCCGGGTGTCGGCAGCCGGGTGTTCTCGAAGTTGCGTAGTCAAGAATTGTCGGCAGCCGGGTGTCGGCAGCCGGGTGNTTGGCGTGCTCAAGAATTTCACCGCCAAACTCGAGCTATATAATTGAGTCTCCGAGCTCATGCAGTCCCTAAGTTTTTCAGTCAATCAATGGCGCAGCCCAGAAAGGTAAATAATAGGTGGGCATTCATTTTTATAATTTCATTGCAGGTCTATGTTTGCTCAGCTGCATGCCCGCCACCTCCTGTTCAATGCGCTTCCAAGGAATGCCATCTCACAAACTATCGCGGGCTCTGGGAGGGTAAAAATTCCTGCAAGGTTGCAAAGGCCGTTTTCCCCAAGACTGAGGATGAGCTCCTCCGAGAAGTTGCAGATGCAGTGAAAAAAGGGAGAAAGATGAAAGTGATAAGTGCTGGATCTCATTCCCTCAATCGTTTTGCCTGCCCCGGCGGAGATGGAGGGGTTGTTATCAGTAGTCGGGACTACAATGCTCGTATCATGGTGGACGAGAAATCGATGACTGTTACTGTTGATGCCGGGGTAGAGTTGAGGAAACTCATTGATACGCTTGCGTCAAAGGGCCTTGCATTTCCTCAAACAACCGACTGGGATTTTATTTCCATGGCCGGCATCGTTAGCACGGCATCCCACGGGAGTGGATTGTGGGGAAAGGGCGGTGGAATCCACGAGTATGTGGTGGGCATGAGCCTGATTGTTCCTGCGCCTGCGAATGAAGGATATGCAAAGCTCCTCCATTTGACAAACAACGATGAGGAACTGAAGGCCGCCAGAGTATCTCTGGGAGTGCTGGGAGCCATCTCACAGTTGACGTTTAAAGTGGAGAAACTGTTCAAGCGGTCGGTCACTCTGGATCTGAAAGATGACTCCGATTTAGAAGAATCGTTCGTGAGCTTCGCTAAAGCCCATGAATTTGGGTTGATAGCTTGGTATCCTTCTCTCCGTCAAGCCTTATACACGATCCAGGACAGAGTGTCCGTTCAGGTCGCAGGAAACGGGAAAGTTTCAAATCCGTTCTTTCAACCGGCGACGGTACAAACTGTGGTGCAGACGAGGGCAAACGGTGAGGAATTTCATTTTGAGGCTTTGTCTGAACGTGTATGCAATTAATCAGAGTTTATCTGCTCCATAGCTCTTAAAGTCTAAAATCGCACTGTAAAGTTTCTGCGTTTTCAGGTCATTAACCGGTCTTAAAATTAGATATGTCCTGAAGATGCGAAGAAAACGTTTTTAGATCAGTAAGTAGTCGATTCTATACTTGGATTACAGTCACCAATAAATATACAACTAAAATAAATTTAAAAAATAGTTAGGTACTCTTAAAATTAAAAAATAATTATGATGTTAACCAATGTTCGGAAAAATTACAGTGTTGCTAATATATTGTCGATCTTTCTCATCCATATATGGATTGGAAACGTCCATAATCTATTAATCCATCTTCAGGACGAGAAGCTTATGTGGATTTTAAAAGTGGACAATTCATTAATAACACTGTGGTTTTTCTAACACATCTGGAAAAAACCCTAGCGATGGCTGCGGCCTCCTCTGCAGCTCCGCGCACCTCTTCGCGTGAGCTCGCCCCCCTTTCGTCCCTCTGTTCGACGCCCGGGCGGCCCCTCCAGCTCCCCATCCGGTCCTCCTCCCTCCTCCGCTCAGCCTCATCCTCCGGAAGCCGCGGCAGGCGCCTCCTCAGCCGCCCCGTTTATTCCAGCTCCGCCCTCCTTCAAGGACGCGGTCCAAGGCCGCTCCCCTGGCTTTTTTCCTGTGGTTCGTGAAGCCCCGGATCCAGTGATCCCTGTATCTCATGAAGCGGCGGACCGCCAGGATTTTTTTAGATCTAATGCTCTGTTTTGCAAGTTTAACAGCTACTGGTCTCGCTTGGCGGATCTGCATTCTTGGATCGTTACAGGATGGACTCCCCTCCTCGACTTCGAAGCTCACTTTCGCCCCTGTG
>SNQJ01S0052027.1:14498-41159 GCA_010110895.2 Picea sitchensis | reverse complement strand
TTCCACCCACATTTATGATCACATTCAAAAGTCGAGGTGATGAAGTAGAATGATTAAAGAAAACCCAAATCCTCATGGAGTGGTTTACCAAATCCCTCTTTCCACTTATTGTCAATGATGTTTCTATGGAAGAGGAAGCTTCTAAGAAGAAATTTATCTTCCATTCCCAAAATTTAGACCTGATCTAATCTCAGTATGGCACATTATATGATATTATCCCACATGATGCATTACTTTTGATAGATTCATGAAATACAAAACCATAACCTCATGTTAATGGCATGGGCGGTTCCATTCGCAATTCCTCTATGATCTAGCTAGTTGAACAATTGGCTCAAATTCACATCTCGATAAACCCACTTGCTACTATTCCCATTACTCAAACTGATAAGTTCCCCACTCAAACCTCTGACATGAATTTGGTTCACTCCATGCAACTGAAGAATCCTTAGTGACCGTTAGGTAAGAAAAAGAATAAGAATAAAATCTCCAATAATGAGCATGGAAATACTTAAACCCAACAAAAATCTAGTGGGGGCACAAAAGATAAGAGGAAGAATCATTTCCCCTACATGATATCTAAGGAGGATAATCTTTCTCATCAATTCCCTAAGTTGGATGAAATCCATCACTATATCAGTCAACAAAGGATCCCTAGCAAGCTCTTGTCCTCATTTATCCCTTTCCTCCCTAGCCTCAACAAATGGTTGCAACAAATCTTGCCTCTTTGAAAGGGGGGATGGTAGGTACTCTTCAATTCAAAGGGTCATCCTCTACTGCTCCCATATTTATGTGGGATCCAATAGTTTCCTTAAAAATGCAAGCATACAATTATGATTCTCCCGAGGTTGTTCCAATGAATCATGATCCACCTCTTTCTTCCAATTCCTGTGGCCCTCTTGATATAGATGAGCCATCATTCCAGACATTTATTCTCCCACATAAGGGTTTTATTTGATTCCTAAGCGATAACCCAAATGCATCGGCCTCCCAAAACTACAATATTGTGCATTATTTGGCCTAGGAACCATGTGCCATGTCTACTTTTGAATTCCTCTAGAGCTGACACATGCAATGGAATTTTTTTTGTTAGAAATAGGTGGGGTCGATCCCTTGGAGTCTAATTTAATTTCATTTGACTTGGTCCATTCTTGTAATAGGCTCTCCCATTAAATTTATTTTCATATTCACATGAGATAGAATGGGAGAAACATATTACACATAGTTGTGATTGAAGGTCCCAATACTTGCATTATTTACATTTCCTGTTGGAAATCTCTTTTGTCTCCAAAGATCAACTTGTCTAACACCATGATGAATTCATTTTATGGACACATATTAAGGCCTCATGGCGTCGTCACTTTATTACCCATCATGTTAGCTGGTAAGATTGTCTCTGTTGAATTGAAGGCAGTCGATGTCCCTCTAGAGTATAACATATTACTCAAGAGCACTTGGTTCTATGAGATGACAACATGTGTCTCATCATTGTTTTAGGTCTTACACTTTCTACATCAAATAAATATAGTCATTATTGACTAGCTTATGTTTTGTACCCTAAACCTTAGGAGTGATGTAGGTTTCAATGTACCCTTTGTCAGTGACTCCATGAGTGATTATTTGAGTGTGGGTGTGGGGATGTTAAAAGAATACTCATTTATGAGTACATTTATCCTTTCCCCACCACATAATTCTATTAATGTTTCTCCAATCAATATGATCTTTTCTTTTACTAGTGGATCCCTTAGGTCTTTCGATCCTTGGGTACTACCTCATCTTGCAGAAGTAGAGATTTACAAAGATTACATGCCACTCACTTTTTTTTATGTTTCCTATTCATTAATATAGTCAGCATCAACTGAATATGGTTAAAAACTCCATTCCAATATGGAATATGGTCATCCTACTCAACCCTCAAGGGTTATTAACTCTCCAAGTTCACATGATTTCCTTGATTTCGAGTTTCCTTTAGATAAGGACATATTGGAAGTCATATATTTGATTGATCAGTGATCCATATTATATAATTATATCATTTTTCATCTATCTCTATGATTTACGGGTGAAAAAATTTGGAGGAATCAACTTGTAGAGACATTTTAGCGGCTGGTTCAAATTTGGAAATTTGGGTCCAAAAAATCATGAGAACTACTTTGCATCCATTTTGAGCCATCAAACAACACTTTTTTATGCTCCAAAATTTAATATGGGGCCATAGTATATATTCCACACATTGATACATTTCGAACGATGCAATGATTTCCCCAATCATATTTTGTATGTGAAATTTATGCCTCCCACAAGTTGACCTACCATATTGATCACCATAGTGTGAGTGGGTAGAACCTCATCCCACACTACTTAAATGTGTTGGACTAGCCACATAGTGTATTTTATAGAACATACTAGAATTCCCAAACTTGATAACTAATTGAGGGTTGAGGAACTCAATTCCTCAACCTTAGATGGCTACTGAGCTATGTTAAATACCCAACCACTAGGAAGACAAGAGGTTTCACTCTATGTTATTGTATAACAAAGGGGGATAATGTTCTTTATAAGCCTAACATGATACAAGTCTTAGGTTACTCCATAGAGAGTTCCCTCTCCTTTGTACTTGCATTATTTCTATACCAAAGAAAGAGAGCATAGCAACCTCACCTTTTATCTAGGTTTTCTCCCATAATGGTTTCCTAGAGAAAAAATTTGTCTTATTTTGAGGATGGTGTGTGATTTTATTTCACTGTTCTCTATTTTTCACATTTCATATATTTCAAGCATAAGAAGAGAATCAATAACTAAATATTCTAGAATCTACACGAATTTAAACTTCATAGTGTAGTTTTCAGTTTTATTTATCAGATCTATTGTGAAAAACTATTCCAGTCGAATATCCACAAGATTTTATAGATCGTATTGGTCTTGGATCATGTTTTCTTGGGGTATTTATGGAATTTTGCAGGGATCCAAAACTCAGTTAAGAATAAAGTCATAGAACCCTAGCCATGGGAGACAAGTATGTTCATAAAACCATCAAGATCTGGCAGAAGAGATATTTGTGAGGTTGGAAGAGAAAGTCACGAACATATCTTGCATTATGTCCCTCCTCATGAAGTCTCTATCAATCAATATTAGACCATTTGGAGAAGTTGGAGGCTCAAACTTAGATATCAGAGAACACCTGAAATCAAGAGATAATGAAGACCTATAAAAGGAGAGAAATAACCTCAGAAAGAGAACCCAAGTTATAGTGCCATAAATATTTCACGATCCCTATTAAATATTGATGCAGGAGAATCGCCCAAGACAAGCGAGCCAGCATGGAAGACAACGAACAGTTGGACAAGTCCAGCCGAAACTTTTTGAAATTTCATTCAAGATGATGCGCCAATGTATAAATGATGCATTTATGAAAAGCGCCTTTGTATATTCTATCAGACCTCGAGCCATACGCTCTTGTCTGAAGTAGATAGGAGGCATTTAATCTAGTTAATGCAGGTAGGTAGGATTTATTTCTAGATTAGACAGTTTTAGATGGAAGGAGGGAAAACAGATATAGACACCCTCATTGTACATTGTAAAATAATCAAGCATTGAGGAGAAGAGAAGAGCAAGCAGAGAATATTGTATGAAGAACACCCATGTACAGGCATTTGAATTAATAGAAGGAAGCTTTGATTCAAGCCCATGGTTTGTGTTGTTTCTATGTGTGTGTTGATGTCATGCTCATGAATGTTTGTTTTCTTGTTATGCATTTTATTTGTATATGTTGTGCATGTGATTTCATGGTTCAACCGAAAGTCTGAAAGGAAGAGAGAATGAGTCTCAATTGTTTCTCTATCTGAGCCAGGAGATTCCTGCAAAGTGTGCAGTTGAATTCATCCGCAAGGAGTACGTTGATGAAGGCTCAGTAGTTTAACCCTTGTTCTCATTCACCCAGGAGGGTAATTGAGTTGTTGAAGCCATGCAAGGAGTGCGCAAGCTAAAGAAGAAGTCTCAGTTGTTAATCTGAGCAAAGAAGATTGAAGACTACTGCTGCAGAAAATGCGCAGAGTCAAAAGGATTCAACACTCGAGAAGTTGTTGAACGTCGAGCGCGAGGAGTGCGCGCAAATTCCTCTGAAGGAATCAGAGTGGAAAATCTCAGGAGGTATAGTACCTCTGTGATATCATTGAAAGAGAACACAGGACTTTGTGACGAGGAAAGTTCGAACATGAGATGCAAGTGCAAGTGTCCGAGGATACGTTCTGAGGAAGGAGTTTTAGTCCTCTAGAGGAATCCTCGAGTAGGAGGAATCGACGGTCAGGATTCATAGAGGAAGATGGTGAAATCTCGTCAACCATTAGATCTCGAAGAGATGCGCACGGTTTAATCCTTAGCGTGCAGGGAAGGAGCCAGGGCTCATCAAGATTCGGCTCATCGTGGAATCGGAGTTTCCCGAGGCGTAGAACTGTCATAGGAAGAAATCGCGATCCGTGATTTCCCGAGTGGATAAGAGCCGTTGATTTTGGTAGAGACACGTGTCAAGGAGCAGGGAGCCATCGGGGTTCAGTCCATAGGAGATTCGGGGTTTCCCGTGACAAGGTACTTGTGCAGGTTGGAATCGCGATTTAGCGATACCCGATAGAGCGATAAGGAAGCGGTGACGTGGAGGAGAGGACTCGCATGTGCATTGAGGTTCGGCATTTCAGGATTCTCAGTGACGAGAAACTCACAGCAGGAGGAGTCGCGAAATCCTGAAACGCGACGGTCCCACAACCTAGCTTTCAAGTGGAGGACAGGTGGCATCGGGGGATCGGGGATCGGAGATCTTGTGAGCGTAAGTACTACGCATTTCTACTTCGTGAATTCTGAAATTCCGATAGAGGAGAAGGACCGTGGTCTCATGGGACAGCAAATCACGTTAGGAGGCATTAGCTGGTGGGATCTAAGAGGTGCGAAAGGCCTCGTCATAGATCGGGAATCGAGGATTCGTGAGGGAAATGACTCACGACAGCATGAGTACCGATTTCTAGACGGGGTTTAATTCTCGATAAGAAGCAAGGAAGCCGCGGGCGAGGGGTCATTGAGATTCAGGGATTTGTGAGACCAGATCCTGTGCTGATAGGAATCGCGATCAAGAGAGGTCTGATTTTCTGATAGAACAAAGGGAGATCGTCAGGAGAGCATCCTGTGGGTGTAGAAGAGTCTCGATAAGGGATTTTGAGGAAGCAATTTAGCTCTTCGGGCCTAGGAGAAAAGAAGGTCCTGGTGGGAGTGGACGTGCCTAGGTGGTGCGTTTTGCATCAGAGTGGTATTAGAGAGATAAAATCTTTGTTTTCTGTAGCAGAGAAGAAAGGAAAATTTCACCATGCCGCCGAGGAGAGAAAGACAATCACCCGATTCAAAGGATAGGGGAAACGAGAGAGGAAGAGGAAGACAAGCACAAAATCCAGAAATGGAGAGGCAGATACATGATCTATGAGTGAGACTAGAAGATATGGAAGTAGCACAGAGATGCACAACCAGTGCTGGAGATCTGAGTGACTCCGAAGGTGAAGTGGAAGCTGAACAACAAGGAGAAGTTGCAGCCGAAGATGCAACCAACGAGCGGTTAATTAAAGCTATCGCCCGGATGAGTTCAAAGACAAAAATGGACATTCCAACTTACGAAGGGAGTCTGGATGCAGAGGAACTACTGGATTGGATCTGATCTCTTGACACCTACTTCGATTATGAAGATATCGAAGAAGATAAGAAGGTTAGGCATGCTGTCACAAAATTGAAGGGACACGTAGCATTATGGTGGGACGAGATTCAAGAAGATAGACGTTCCAAAGGCAACCAAAAGATCAAAAGTTGGGATCGAATGATTGCAAAGATGAAGGAAAAATTCATCCCAAGGGACTATCAAATCACACTGTTCAGGAGAATGCAGAACCTGAGACAGAAGTTGATGATAGTAAAGGAGTATACTGAGGAGTTTTACAAGCTCAATATCAGAGCAGGTCATTGGGAGAGCGATGATGAAAAAGTTGCCAGGTATATGAATGGCTTAAGATACGATATCCAGGATGAGATGAGTATGACAACCATCAGAACGGTGGAGGATGCTTATCATATGGCTCTGAAAGCCGAAGAAAATCTGAGTCGTAAGCAAAGTCAAAGAGGGCGAGGCAGAATTCATCCCAGAGGCAAGACAGTTGCCCAGGAGAAATACCAGAAGCCCAAGGAGGAATGGAAGAAACCTCAGGGTAAGATTGAGAGAGGTGGAACCTCACAGCGAGGACAACATACAGAGAAAAAGGGAGATTATGCTGATGCAAACACTTTTCCTCGTACCATAGGTAGGGGAAGAGGCCAAGGTGGAGTAATCACATGCTTCACATGTGGAAAGGATGGGCACAAGTCATTCGAGTGTCCAGAGAAAAAGAAGGATAGTGGAGAAGCTCACATCGCTGAAGTGCAGAGGCGTGATGTTGAGAATGAGGACACAGAAGGCGAAAGGTCGCTGATGATGTTGAGGTGGAGGACTCAGCTCAAAGGACCAGACTGTTCAGGACAGCTTGCAAAACCAAGGACTGGGTATGCAAGGTTATTGTTGACAGTGGTAGCACCGACAATCTCGTTTCGACTGAGATGGTGGAGAAATTAGAGCTGGAGACAACTGATCGCCCGATTCCATACAATGTTTCATGGATACAGAAGGGACATCAGGTGAGTGTCACTAAACAGTGTTTAGTTGAATTCAATATAGGGGGATATAATGATAAGGTCTTATGTGATGTCATTCCCATGGATGTATGTCATTTATTGATGGGTAGACCATGGAAATATGACATAAATGTGGTTCATTATGGGAGAATGAACACATATACTTTAGAGAAGGGTGGGAGGACACATAGGTTGCTTCCGATAAAGGATAAGGAGGTGAAAATAGAACTGAGCAATACAATACTTCTCATGAGTGGGAAGGAACTTCTTACAGAGATGGAGAAGAAATAAGATCCGCAATTCTTTGTTGTCAGAAAGTCGATGATTGTTCTGACTAGCACAAGAGTGGATGATCTACCAGATGAGATTCAGGAACTGCTGGGAGAGTTCCCTGATATCATAGTGGACGGATTACCTCGTTCATTGCCACCGATGAGGAGTGTGAGCCATCACATTGATCGCATAACAAGAGCCAGTTTTCCGAACAAAGCTGCGTACAGGTTGACGCCGCAGGAAAATGAGGAGGTCAAGAAGCAGGTCCAGGAGTTGTTGGACAAAGGATTGGTCAGAGAAAGCTTGAGTCTGTGTGTTGTTCCAACAGTGCTTAGTCTGAAAAAAGATGGAGGTTGGAGAATGTGTACCGACTCGAGAGAAATCAACAAAATTACCATCAGGTACAGGTTTCCACTGCCAAGAATGGATGATCTGATGGATTGCCTAAGTGGGGCAAATTATTTTTCAAAGATTGATCTGAAGAGAGGATATCATCAGATTCACATGAGGGAAGGTGATGAATGGAAGACAACATTCAAAACCAACGAAGGACTGTATGAGTGGCTGGTTATGTCGTTTGGCTTGACGAATGCACCGAGTACTTTCATGAGATTAATGAATGAAGTCCTGAAGGAGTTCATCGGGAAATTTTTCGTCGTATATATGGATGATATACTGATCTTCAGTAAGACAAAGGCTGAACATTTGAAACATTTGGCCATTGTGATGAGAAAACTATAGCAGGAGAAATTGTTGAATATGAATAAGTCCTCATTTATGAAGACAGAGCTCATTTACCTGGGTTTTGTCATATCGGTAAATGAATTGAAAATGGATCCGAGTAAGGTGGAAGTGATCAAGAATTGGCCATCACCGAGAAATGTTTTTGAGGTGAGGAGTTTCCATGGTTTGGCTAGTTTCTACTGAAAATTCATCAGGAATTTCAGTGGAATTAGCGCAGCGATGATGAACACAGTAAAGAAGCGACATAAATATTTCCATTGGACAGTGGAGGCTGAGAAGAGCTTCAATCTGTTGAAGCGGAGGATCACGGAACGACCAGTGTTGGTGTTGCCAGATTTCATGAAGACATTTCAGGTGAAATGTGATGCAAGTGGCTTTTCCATAGGAGCGGTCTTAAGTCAGGAGGACAGACCAGTTGCATATTTCAACGAGAAGTTGGATGAAGCGAAGCTGAAGTACTCCACGTATGATAAAGAATTTTATGCTATCATACAGGCATTGAAGAAGTGGAGGCATTACTTGATCCCAAAAGAATTTGTTCTGTATAGTGACAATCATGCATTGTAGTTTGTGAATCAACGGGAGAAGTTGAATCAGAAACATGCTAAATGGGTAGAGTATATGCATAATTTCACATTTGTAATTAAGCACATTTTAGGTACTGCTAACAAAGTGGTTGATGATTTGAGCAGGAAATGTTTGTTGCTGCAGGAGTTCTGAGTCAAAACATTGGGTTTTGAAAATCTGAGGGACATGTATGCAGGTCATGCAGATTTTGGAGAAGCGTATGAAGCAGCTGAGAATCCAGTTCTCAGAGACAGAAGCCCGTGGATAGATTATATGATCCAGGAGGGATTTCTATTCAGAGGCAATCAACTGTGTATTCTGAATTGCTCCATGAGGGAGAACTTGTTGAAAGAAAAACACAGTGGTGGATTGGTAGGACACTTTGGCCATGACAAAACATTCGCCAAGCTGAGCGAATCATATTTTTGTCCAGGCATGCGAGAAGAGGTCAAGAGATTTGTTGACAGATGCAGGATTTGCCAACATTCGAAGGGGAGAAAGAAGAATGCAGGTTTTTATCAGCCATTGCCCATACCAAAGAAGCCATGGGAGGCGATAAGCATGGATTTTGTATTAGGTTTGTCGAGGATGCAGAGAGGGGTTGATTCCATCTTTGTGGTGGTGGACAAGTTTTCAAATATGGCACACTTCATTCCATGCTAGAAGACCAATGATGCGACTCACATCACGAATTTGTTTTTCAAGGAGGTCATTAGACTTCATGGATTGTCGAAAAGCATAGTTTCGGACAGAGACACAAAATTCATAGGGCATTTTTGGAGGACCTTATGGAATAAGCTAGTAACTAACTTGGCATTTAGTTCTTCTTATCATCCGCAGACAGATGGGAAAACATAAGTGGTTAACAGAAGTTTGGGAGACTTGCTGAGAAGCTTGGTGACAGAGCACCATAGCAGCTAGGACAACATATTGCCACAGGCAGAGTTTGCATACAACGACTCAGTGAATAGAAGTACAGGAAAAAGTCCATTTGAGATTGTATATGGAAGGAAACTGAGAGGAGTATTTGAACTGAGAGATTCAGAATAGACTGCGACTAACAGTGCAAGCGCTGAAGAATTTGCAGAGGCGATGAAAGAACTTCACAGCAGAGTGAAGCAGCGATTGAAAGACTCAAATCAGGAGTACAAGCGCAGAGAAGATCAACATTGGAGACAACTTCAGTTCGAAGTTGGTGATCTAGTTCTGTCACACTTGAGAAAGGAAAGGTTCCCAAGGGGAACACACAACAAGCTAAAAATGAAGAAAATTGGGCCATGCAAAGTCCTGAAGAAACTCGGAGAAAATGATTATGAGATTGAGTTGTCATATGGCATCGACATATCTCCGACGTTCAATGTCTCAGACTTATATCCCTATAAGGCTGAGGAAGCAGGAGTTGGAAGTAATGAACAGCCAGAAATCCAGTGGCAGAAGCAGATGTCGATAGAAGAAAACCCACAGATGGAGGGCATACTGGACAAGAGAGTGGGTAAGAAGACCAGGCGCGAGCAATACTTTGAGTATCTGGTCAAATGGAAGAACCATCCAGTGGAATATGCCAGCTGGGAGACTGAAGAAGAGATTCAAAAGAATGGACAGACCATGCGGGAGCTCATGGACAGGAGACCATGAAAGTTTTCAAGCCGAGGAGTATGATGCAGGAGCATCGCCCAAGACAAGCGAGCCAGCATGGAAGACAACGAACAACTGGACAAGTCTAGCCAAAACTTTTTGAGATTTCATTCAAGATTATGCGCCAATGTATAAATGATGCATTTATGGAACGCGCCTTTGTATATTTTATCGGACCTCGAGCCATATGCTCTTGTCTGAAGTATATAGGAGGCATTTAATCTAGTTAATGCAGGTAGGTAGGATTTATTTCTAGATTAGACAGTTTTAGATGGAAGGAGGGAAAATGGATATAGACACCCTCATTGTACATTGTAAAATAATCAAGCATTGAGGAGAAGAGAAGAGAAAGCAGAGAATATTGTATGAAGAACACCCATGTACAGGCATTTGAATTAATAGAAGGAAGCTTTGATTCAAGCCCATGATTTGTGTTGTTTCTCTGTGTGTGTTGATGTCATGCTCATGAATGTTTGTTTTCTTGTTATGCATTTTCTTTGTATATGTTGTGCATGTGATTTCATGGTTCAACCGAAAGTCTGAAAGGAAGAGAGAATGAGTCTCAATTGTTTCTCTATCTGAGCCAGGAGATTCCTGCAAAGTGTGTAGTTGAATTCATCCGCAAGGAGTGCGTTGATGAAGGCTCAGTAGTTTAACCCTTGTTCTCATTCACCCAGGAGTGGAATTGAGATGTTGAAGCCATGCAAGGAGTGCGCAGGCTGAAGAAGAAGTCTCAGTTGTTAATCTGAGCAAAGGAGATTGAAGACTGTTGCTGAAGAAAGTGCGTAGAGTCAGAAGGATTCAACACTCGAGAAGTTGTTGAACGTCGAACGCGAGGAGTGTGCGCAATTTCCTCTGAAGGAATCAGAGTGGAAAATATCAGGAGGTATAGTACCTCTGCGATATCATTGAAAGAGAACACAGGACTTTGTGACGAGGAAAGTTCGAATAGGAGATGCAAGTGCAAGTGTCCGAGGATAAGCTCTGAGGAAGGAGTTTTAGTCCTCTGGAGGAATCCTCGAGTAGGAAGAATCGACGGTCAGGATTCGTAGAGGAAGATGGTGAAATCCCGTCAACTGTTAAATCTCGAAGAGATGCGCACGGTTTAAGCCTTAGCATGCAGGGAAGGAGCCAGGGCTCATCGGGATTCGACTCATCATGGAATCAGAGTTTCCCGAGGCGTAGAACTCTCGCAGGAAGAAATCGCGATCCGCGATTTCCTGAGTGGATCAGAGCCATTGATTTCGGTAGAGACACGTGTCAAGGAGCAGGGAGCCATCGGGGTTCAGTCCATAGGAGATTCGGGGTTTCCCATGACAAGGAAGTTGTGCAGGTTGGAATCGCGATTTAGCGATACCCGATAGAGCGATAAGGAAGCGGTGACGTGGAGGAGAGGACTCGCACGTGCATCGAGGTTAGACATTTCAGGATTCTCAGTGATGAGAAACTCGCAGCAGGAGGAGTCGCGAAATCCTGAAACGCGACGGTCCCACAACCTAGCTGTCAAGTGGAGGATAGGTGGCATCGGGGATCAGGGATCGGAGATCTTGCGAGCGTACTACGCATTGCTACTTCGTGAATTCTGATATTCCGATAGAGGAGAAGGACCGTGGTCTCGTGGGACAACAAGTCACATGAGGAGGCATTAGCTGGTGGGAGCTAAGAGGTGCGAAAGGCCTCGTCGCAGATTGGGAATCGGGGATTCGTGAGAGCAGTTTCTCACGACAGCATGAGTACCGATTTCCCGACGGGGTTAAGTTCCCGATAAGACGCAAGGAAGCCGCGGGCGAGGGGTCATCGGGATTCAGGGATTTGTGAGACACGATCCTGTGTTGATAGGACTCGCGATCAAGCGAGGTCCGATTTTCTGATAGAACAAAGGGAGATCGTCAGGAGATCATCCTGTGGGTGTAGAAGAGTCCCGATAAGGGATTTTGAAGAAGCAATTTAGCTCTTCGGGCCTAGGAGAAAAGAAGGTCCTGGTGGGAGAGGACGTGCCTAGGTGGTGCATTTTACGTCAAATATGGAAGTGAAAGTGGACATAAATAAATACACTAGTACATTTGGGTCATTTTCCGACGATGTGATCGTAGAAATTTCCACTTCATATTGTCGAGAGAATGAAAAACATCAAACCTCGTAAAACATCATTACACAAGCCATCATTATACCGATGACACATATATTATCCTTTGTGTGAAGTTTCTAGAGGAAACATGTCATCTCTACTTTCACTATCCAATCCCAATATGGGCGTCACAACCATGACGTCGAAACGTCTCACTTGCAACACCATAAGCCGTTTCAAAATAGACATCCATTGATTCAGACATGCGACATCTCAGGACCTACAGTGGACATCGCAAGGCTGACGAGGGGGCTATATCTTCGATATTTACGTTATATCAACGACGAGAGGGACTTTACATGGTACGTCGGAAGAGGAACGTTGGACTACCGATGAGGGGTTTATATCTCTGAAGTTTATGCTATGTGAGCAAAGCGAGGGACGTCGAAATACCAACGACCTATTGGTATTTAAAGAAAAAAAATAGAGTATAAGAGGATAAGAATAATCTTGGTTTCATGGAATTGGAATTGGTGTTGATCCACTTTGATGTATGGTTTATTTAATCTCTTCAATTTTTTGTTCATGTCGTTGTAGATTCTTCTTTTTGTCACTCAATTATAAAGGCTTAGTAATGAATTCATTCATCCATGAGTAAAGCAACTTGATTGTTTGACAAAATAGGTATTCCGACACAGGACGAACACCTTCAGTGACCACTCACACAACCATATCAATGATCAACACACTGATGTTTTTACATGGTAAGACCCCTATGGGGAAACATCCATGGCCACATCCAACGCGGACACTTGGAGCAATTTAGTAATGCAAAAGAAAAATATTAAAGAATGAGACAAGATCCCAAGTATCGTTTTCCATTAAAGAACGATACTCTTCATTCATTGATATATCCCAATTTGGATGACCTGAAGCTTTTGCAAATGTCTCTGGATCATGAGTCTCTGAAACTTGAGTTAAAAGAGAAGAGGCTCGTTGGATCTATGAACGTGTTCGATGGTGATCTAAAGGATCACCGACAAGACCACCAACTGTGTCTTGGGTTGAATGGGTCCATCTAAGAAGCAGTGGAATTGGTGTTGGCTCAAGTTCAAAGGACTCATCTAGAGGAATGTGAGTAGGTGGAGGTGGATTTTCATCCTCACTGTCATCATCTGAAGAATAAACCAGAATAGGAACAGAAGAAGGCACAAATATCAAAGATGGATCGCAGGCCGAAGAAGGAATAATTGTCGAATTAGGCTCGCAGGACAATAGATTTTTATCAAATTTAACATCTCTTCTAATAATAATTTCATTACAATGTGGTTGAAGAAGCCTATAACCTTTGACATATTCAGAATAACCAAAAAATATACACTTCTCACTTTTAGGCTGCAATGCTTTCCTTTTCTCATCAGGAATGTGAGTCGATGCTATACTTCCAAATACATGGAAGTGACTTACATCTAGTTTAATTTTACTCCAAGATTCTTCCGATGTTATATTTTTAAGAGCCTTTATGGGAGTGTGATTAAATATGTAATTTTCACAGTTGATTGCAACCTTGCACCTTATGCATTGTACTCCATTAGATAGATCCCATTGCTAGGTTGAGACCAATGATTTCTTTGGTATTCAACCTGTAAAGTCTTAAGTTTGCGAAGAAATAACAATATACAATTCATGTCATCCCATGGTATAGAATTTGTAATCATTGCTTCAAGGATAGCCACATTAAAGAGGCATTTCAATATCGAATAAATCATGTGAAATGGGAGGATTGATGGCCCAGATGGGTGAAATGAACTAAATAAAACTCACAAGTATCAAGGCATGGGGATTGACAAACAATGAGATTGGACTCAAGAGGAAAAACAAAGTCCCTTAGGCCAATAGGGGGAAGGAAGGGATCTTATGCCCCCATTGGATAAATCACATGATCAATTGTCGATACCTTGTATCAAAAAGGGAAACATGTGTGTATAGGATCTTTCTTATAATCAGTCGAACACTGAGGATAGGATGCCACACGATTCACCAATGGAAAGGAATAACCCACTCGAATACTAGGAACATACAAAGGGGTATCCTAATATAAAGCGAGGTTAGGATGGTGATTATCAAATGCAAGTTGATCAATAGTTAAAACACTTCTATTGTGATGGAAATGCATCACCCAAAAGAGCATAGAAACGATAATGTTTATAGCATAGACATAATCACGCCAAAGAAACATTTTTGAGGTATAAGGGGAAATAAACCACTATCATATGGAATAGGATATATTTCCCATCTTACGTGATAGTAAACTACGGAAGAGTCCCCAAATATTCACTAAGTCTTTTGGCATAAGCCAACATCTCAATGGTAGTTGACATAAGCCTCGGAGAACCCAAATCTTGCAAATACAAGGAGGTAAAAATACTTGTAGAGGATCCTTCATCTACAATAGATGAGTAAAAACAAATTGAATTAGCTCCAACCCTTATTTGGAGAGTTGTAGAAAAAGGAAGGTGAGGCTCAACAAGGTCACTCCAATAAAATGAATCCATCATAGGATTTGGAGGGAATATGATCGAAATGAGTGGATTGCCCTCTTGTTTGAAAGCTAATGAACTGGAATTTGACTAAGGATAATAAGGACAATCATTGCACAATCACAGTGGAATTTCAGGAATATGAGCATCAAATAACCTCTTAGAGTGCATCTATCATAAGAATCCTTATCATTTAAATCATACGATAACACGATTATAAGAGGAATGTGCTTTTCTAAGGAATGAATAGCTAATCCAAGGTTCCTCAAGTCACATAAATATGGATAGTGGGGAGAAGGAAGAAGACATCTCTCAACAACTTTTCAAAGCCATGGAAATAGGTGACCAAGATCTAGAGCACTCTATGAAAGGAATTAAAGAGGTTGTCATCTACAACATCTTTTAGTTAATCTATTTATTCCAAAGTTTTACAACTGTGCTAAATGATAGGAATCTTTGTTATGAATTTTGGTTAAAAAATAATAGTATTCACATCATTAACATCATTCTAAAATTTGACTATATTTAAACTTCTATCAATCCCTAAATCATCATTAAAAAATATCTTTATTTCATATTCAAATGTATTAATCTCTATGTTTAAAATTAACTTTGTTTCATATTCAAATGTATTAATAATAAAACTGTAATCAATATATTAAATAAGTTGAGGATTATTCTTATTGTTATTGATTACTGAGTTTACTAATATGTAATGAATTGCCAAATACAGTAAGGGCCATTGCATTTCAAGTTTACAAAGTTTAATGATAATGTAATGAATAGTCAAATATTTTAATAGACATTGCATTTCACAGTTTAATAATAATAAGAATGTAATCNTCCCAGGATAAATGTTGTGTCTCTTGTGAATGTGTATTTCTCAGTGATCTTGTTCTTATGATGCTCTTATCTATTGAAATGCAAAGAACTATAATAATGGCATAAACATTAACAATCGCAAGGCTAACGAGGGGGCTATATCTTCGATGTTTACATTATATCAACGATGGGAGGGACTTTACATGGTATGTCGAAAAAGGAATGTTGGACTATAGACGAGGGGTTTATATCTCTAAATTTTACGCTATATTAGAAAAGGGAGGGATGTCGAAAGACCTACGACCTGTTGGTATTTAAGAAAAACAAAATAGAGTATAAGAGGATAAGAATAATCTTGGTTTCATGGAATTGGAATTAGGATTGATCCACTTTAATGTATGGTTTATTTGCTCTCTTCAATTTTTGTTTCACGTCGTTGTAGATTCTTCTTGTTGTCATTCAATTATGAAGTCTTAGTAATGAATTCATTCATCCAGGAGTAAAGAAAATTTATTGTTTGACAAAATAGGTATTCCAACAGAGGACGAAGAACTTCATTAACCACTCACACAACCATATCAATGATCAACAAACCAATGTTTTTACATGGTAAGACCCCTACGAGGAAACATCCATGGCCACATCCAACATGACCACTTGGAGCAGTTTATTACTACAAAATAAAAATATTAAAGAACGATACAAGATCCCAAGTATTGTTTTCAATTAAAGAATGATACTCTTCATTCATTGATATATCCCAATCTGGATGACCTGAAGCTTCTGCAAATCTCTCTGGATCATGAGTCACTGAAACTTGAGCCAAAAGAGAAGAGGCTCGCTAGAGCTATGAACATGTTCGACGGTGATCTGAAGGATCATCGACAAGACCACCAACTACTTCTCAGGTTGAATTGGTTCATATAAGAAGCAGTGGAACTGGTGTTGGTTCAGGTTCAAAGGACTCATCTAGAGGAATGTGAGTAGGTGGAAATGGATTTTCATCCTCACTGTCATCATCTGAAGAAGAAACCAGAATAGGAACAGAAGAAGGCATAAACACCAAAGATGGATCGCAGGCCGAAAAAGGAATAATTGTCGAATTAGGCTCATAGGACAATAGATTTTGATCAAATTTAACATCTCTTCTAATAATAATTTCATTACAATGTCGTTGAAAAATTCTATAACCTTTGACATATTCAGAATAACCAACAAATATACACTTCTCACTTTTAGGCTGCAATGCTTTCCTTTTCTCATCAGGAATGTGAGCCGATGCTATACTTCCAAATACACATAAGTGACTTACATCTGGTTTAATTTTAGTCCAAGATTCTTCTGATGTTATATTTTTAAGAGCCTTTGTGGGAGTGCGATTGACGATGTGATTTCCACAGTTGATTGCAACCTTGCACCTTATGCATAGTACTCCATTAGGCAGATCCCATTGCTAGGTTGAGACCAATGATTTATTTGGTATTCAACCAGTAAAGTCTTAAGTTTGCGAAGAAATAACAATATATAATTCATGTCATCCCATGGTATAAAATTTGTAATCATTTCTTCAAGGATAGCCACATTAAAGGGACATTTCAATATTGAATAAATCATGTGAAATGGGAGGATTGATGGCCCAGATGGGTGAAATGAACTAAATAAATTGCATATAATGAAGGATATTCTAATCATATATTGTCGAGTCTATCAGTAAAGACTCACAAGTACCAAGGCATGGGGATTGACAAACAATGAGATCAGACTCAAGAGGAAAAACAATGTCCCTTAGGCCAATAGGGGGAAGGAAGGGATCTTATGCCCCCATTGGATAAGTCACATGATTAATGAGTGTATAGGATCCTTCTTAGAATCAGTCGAACACTGAGGATAGGATGCCACACGATTCACCCATGGCAAGGAATAACCCACTTGAATACTAGGAACATACAAAGGGGTAGCCTAATATAAATCCAAGTTAGGATGGTTGATGCAGGAGCATCTCTCCACGTCAGCCAGCCAGCCGCGTTAGCGTGCATGCATTCAAGCTAAAGAGAGGTGCAGTCCTCATTCAAATTTGAATGTGACTGTAATTAAATGTTTAGGATGGTGAGCCATAGAAGCCGTGCTTTATGCAGGTTGTAGATAAGATCGGCTTTTAAATGCCAAATCGGCTGAGATCTAGGTCCAAGCGCTGGACTAGACAACCATTGAATGTAATTTATTAGAGTAGGTGAAATTCTAGAGGGAAGCGCTTGATTGATCCCCTCAGTGTAAAAGAGAGTTTAGATCTCATTTTGAGTTAGACGAGTTAGATAGGAGAGAGGAGGAGAGCCAGAGAGAGATCGAGAACACTTTGTAAATTCAAGCATTTGCCATTGTTAATATAACATAGCAGTTTTTCCTGCATTTTTGTATGTTATATGGATGTCTGTGTGTGTTCTCTATGTGTGTTGTGAATGTATGATTGTTGGTGCATTTGCAGGAAGTTTGTGTGATTTCAGGAGAAGGTCTTTGAGGTTTTATGCCAGGAGGGCGTGACAGAGTACTGCAGTTTCTGAATACCGGTGCACAGAGGATGCACTTCTAAACTCTGCGGAGTCAGACAAAGGCGTGTTGAGGCACAGGAGTTGGAGTCAACAACTCAAAGGAATACCTCGAGGTTGTTGAATACCTTGGAGGCATGGCTGTGTATCTGAAACACAGTTGCAGACAAAACTTGACTGTAAGTTCTATAGGAGCTCTGGCAAGTGGGCATTGAGCGTAGGCACGAGGTGTTGGAGAAGAACTCGGTTGTGAGGTCAGATAGAAAGAAGAAAAATAATCACTTAGGATTTTGGAAGGCTCTACCAGGTGGACATTGAGAAAGTGCAAGGAGTGCACAGAAGATGGGACTGCTGAATGTTCTGTGAAAGGGAAACTCTTCCAGGTGGGCATCGAGGCAGTGTGCAGATAGGCGCAAGAGGAAGGAAAGAACTCTTTGAGTTATGGAGCTAAAAGAAGTGTCCACTGAGGGACCTTTACTCGGTTGTTGAACACCCAGAAAGACTCAACAATCTAGTTTCTTGAGTAGTAGGAGAGCCAGGA
Source organism: Picea sitchensis (assembly GCA_010110895.2). Classification (NCBI taxonomy): domain Eukaryota; kingdom Viridiplantae; phylum Streptophyta; class Pinopsida; order Pinales; family Pinaceae; genus Picea; species Picea sitchensis. Next base: position 22,733 of record SNQJ01S0052027.1, on the reverse strand, counting down.
AGGCATCAATCTCTCAATCTGAGGGAGAAGAAGGACAAAATCCCTCAAGGGGTCTGAGTGATTGCAACAACTCAGGATGGATAGCACCAGTGAGTGCAACTGAAGACTCTGCAAGGAGTGCAGGAGTTGGGAGAATCCCTTGAGGATTCAAAAACAGAAGCTGACGGAGGAGTCAACGTTTATACATGCACGGTGAGAGATCAGAGTCGAAGAGCTCGCAGACGGAAAAGAAGACCAAGGTTGAAACCTTGGAGAAATTTAAATTCTTCTAAGTGTAGGAAGAAGGCGCGTCGGAAGATCAGGAGGGAGCAACAACAGCCATTAGATTCAGTTGGAAGAAGATCTGGGTCATTGATTTTCACGTCCAGGAGGAGCGTGCAAAAGAAATGATCTGAGCTGTCAGATCTTGGATCATAGTCCCGACAACCATCAGATCTGTGGAAGCTGCGAGGAAGTTAACCTCGTAGACAGAGGAGCAATCCCAACAAGAGCTGGAGTCATCGGGATATTGGCCATCGAGAAATCGGAGTTCCTAAGGTCGTAAGAATTGGGACACTTCGAGTCTCAAAGCGCGAGAGTTGATCTCAACCGTCCATCAGGGAGGACGTGTGGCAGCGATCGAGTTCCACCGGGGAAAGTTTGACAGGAGGTCATTCATCGGAGGATCGGGAATCAGAGTTTCGGGAGTCCCGTGAACATTAGAAGTTGGAGTCGAGATATCATGAAACACGATACTCTGACAGGAAGAGTACAAATGCACGAGGCCACAGAGGAGAGAGGAGTACAGGTGGCAGGTCAAAGCCTGGGAGCTGTCGGAGGACCAGTGCATCGGGAATCGGAAAATCAGTATTCTCGTGGACAAAGGATCGGGGAAATCAATAGTGGAACCCCGATACAAAATCTAGACTGTCCATTCTGGTAGGATGCGTGCCAAAAATCTAGAGGAAGTCGGGGATCGAGATATCGTGGGTTCCAAGTGCATATGCACATTGACATTGTGAACCCTGAAACCCTGATGAGAGGTATGGTTGTGGTCATATGGTAGTGGTCACATGGACCATGGTATAGCCAAGAAGGGCTAGAGCTAAGAAGGAAGGGGCCAGTCGGGATTCGAGGGATCGCGAGTCCTGAGGTCAAATGTTTTTGGACATTTGAAACCCCGAAACCCAGGGAGAATCCTAGTCGTTGATTTCGGCAGGACACACGTCAAGAATCTGGAGAGGAGTCGGGGTTCGACATATCTCGAACTCCGGAGACTGGAAATCGTTGCATCAGGAATCCCGATTTCGTGATGTCTGATAGAGTGACGAGGAGGATTAACTACAGTCACGAGGTTGTGGTCACGTGAACCAAGAATGGAGCCAGGAGGTAAGGCCTAAGCGCATCGGCGATCGGGGACTCGAGAGTATAGAGACTGATGACAACGAGAAGGACGAAACCCCGAGGCCCGATAATAGTTTCTTGTGGGGAAATTGTTCATGGCGAGTGCAGGAGGCCATGCAGAGGAAAGAAGAAAGGACATGTGGATCGGGTATTTGAGTAGAGATTCCACTCATAAATCTAAAGAGCTAATTCGGCTCGGTTGAGAATTTTGAACGATCCTGTGAGTGGGCGAGGAGTTTTCGGAGGAGGTAGCTTGCACCTGCGTCAGGGTGGTATTAGAGCCTTGTTCTTGTCTGTATATTTCAGGCAGGAAGAGGTAGGAATAGGTTAAGATCACTCTGATACGCATCAAGAGGTAGGCAGCAATCAAGGAGACAGTCAGCAGAACTGTAAGATGAAGCTGGAGACACTCTTGATGCAGAGTGATAGCAGCAGGTCTACCAGGGAGGCGGATAAACACAACAAGATGGCTACTGAAGGCCATAATCATGCTGAAAAGAAGAGCCCAAAGCTGATGAGCACAACAGAAATGGATAAAGGGCTCGATGACATAAAGCGAGAGATGGAGGAGCTCGAATTGAAGATGCGACAGGATAGGAAGTCGGGATGGGTGTATGAGTGGCCCATGAAGAAGCCAAAGATGAAGTGGCCAGTCAGGGAGCTGATCATCATAAGACAACGTAGGATGTTAAAGGAATGGTTGAGGTATGTTGAAAACCTCAAAGCCACAGCGGAGGAATTGGTTCAGATATGCGAACCAGAGACTGGGGAAAGTCTCAATGATTTGGAATCTGAAATGAGATCGGCTGATGATCTCAAAAACTGCCAGGAGGGCAGAGAAGGAGAAATTCCAGATTGCCAAGAGGGAAACAAGATGAGATCGCTGTGGGATCTCATGGACTATCAGGGAGAGAGTGAGGGAATTTCGCATTGCCAGCTGGGCAATGATCAGAGATCACTGCGGGATCTCGAAGACTGCCAAGAGGGCAGCGAGAGCATCTCATATTTCCCAGTGGGAAGAGATGAGCATTTGAGACTATCTGAAAGTCTCAGGGACTCAGAGGAGAGTTCAAGTCAGCATTGGGTGCTGATCAAGATGGGATCGGTTGATCTCAAAATCTGCCAGGAGGAAGTGGAAGCATCCCATATTTCCAGATGGGCAGGGGTGAACTGATAAGTCAGATTTAGCCAAAGGAGCTGACAAAGAAGGAGAGCTCAGAATCGGATCAGTAGGTGCAACTAATAGCAGGAGATATGAGGAGCCTAATGATGATTGGGGGAATACAAGTATCCCTACCATCTTCCCAGGAGGAGACAGAAAATTCTGTTGCAGATGATACAACAACAACAAGGGAACAGACACAACTGATGATGACTGTCAAAAGGAAATTGGAGAAGACATTTGAGACTGCCCAAGCGGATGAAGGGAAGAATGAGCGTTCTGAGGAACGACTCAATGATTTCAGCCAGCGAGCTGAGAGCGTTGTAGCATTGGAGCTGACAGCAGAAGAAGAAGCAGAAGTGGAAGAAGAGAGTGAGCATTTCGAGGAATGGCTCAATGCATTCAGTGATGAAGCTGAAGAGACTGCAACGTGGGAGTTTGCAGCAGGAGCAGAAGAGGAAGAGACAGAAAAAATATGTTTTGCTGAGATGTGGCAGCAGATAGAAGCCCTGGAAGAAAGGGTGAGAGTGCAGGGAAGGCACATCCAACAGGTGAGGTTGGAAACAGGTAAGGAGGAAGGTGTGGGAGATCATGATGATCTGCCAAATGGCCAAAAATTTTTGCAGCTGAGGAGACTGCAAAAACATAACCAACCATGGGAGCAACTGGATGAAGTGATAAGTGATATCATGGAGCTGATGTTGAAGTCAGTAGACACTACCAGCAGGGAGAGGCTGAGAAGAAGAACAATAGCAGCAACAGCAGTGCAGAAGCAGCAGAATGGAGCGGATGAACAACTCCAAAGGATGATTTGGGATCCAGGAGGATTCCAACAGCTTAGAAGGGAAGCGCATGAGTAGGCGCTCATGATTTTTGCAGCTGAGGAGTATGATGCAGGAGCATCTCTCCACGTCAGCTAGCTAGCCGCGTCAGCGTGCATGCATTCAAGATAAAGAGAGGCACAACCCTCGTTCAAATTTGAAAGTGAATGTAATTAAATGTTTAGGTCGGTCAGCCATAGAAGCCGTGCTTTATGCAGGCTGTAGATAAGATCGGATTTTAAATGCCAAATCGGTTGAGATCTAGGTCCAGGCGCTGGACTAGACAACCATTGAATGTAATTTATTAGAGTAGGTGAAATTCTGGAGGGAAGCGCTCGATTGAGCCCCTCAGTGTAAAAGAGAGTTTAGATCTCATTTTGAGTTAGACGAGTTAGATAGGAGAGAGGAGGAGAGCCAGAGAGAGCTCAAGAACACTTTGTAAATTCATGCATTTTCCATTGTTAATATAACAGAGCAGTTTTTCCTGCATTTTTGTATGTTATATGGATGTGTGTGTGTGTTCTCTATGTGTGTTGTGAATGTATGATTGTTGGTGCATTTGCAGGAAGTTTGTGTGATTTCAGGAGAAGGTCGTTGAGGTTTCATGCCAGGAGGGCGTGGCAGAGTACTGCGGTCTCTGAATACCGGTGCACAGAGGATGCACTTATGAACTCTGCGGAGTTAGACAAAGGCGTGTTGAGGCACATGAGTTGGAGTCAACAACTCAAAGGAATACCTCGAGGTTGTTGAATACCTTGGAGGCATGGCTGTGTAGATGAAACACAGTTGCAGACAGAACTTGACTGTAAGTTCTGAAGGAGCTTTTCCAAGTGGGCATTGAGTGTAGGCACAAGGTGTTGGAGAAGAACTCGGTTGTGAGTTCAGATAGAAAGACGAAACATAATCACTTAGGATTCTGGAAGGCTCTACCAGGTGGACATTGAGCAAGTGCAAGGAGTGCACAGAAGACGGGACTGTTGAATGTTGTGTGAAAGGGAAACTCTGCCAGGTGGGCATCGAGGTAGTGTGCGGATAGGCGCAAGAGGAAGGAAAGAACTCTTTGAGTTCTGGAGCTGAAAGAATAGTCCACTGAGGGACCTTTACTGGGTTGCTGAACACCCAGAAAGACTCAACAATCTAGTTGCTTGAGAAGTAGTAGAGCCAGGAAGGTGTCAATCTCTCAATCTGACGGAGAAGAAGGACAAAATCCCTCAAGGGGTTTGAGTGATTGCAACAGCTCAGGATAGATAGCACCAGTGAGTGCAATGGAAGACTCCGCAAGGAGTGTAGGAGTTGGGAAAATCCCTTGAGGATTAAAAAACAGAAGCTCAGGGAGGAGTCAACATTTATACATGCGCGGTGAGAGCTCAGAGTCGAAGAGCTCGCAGACGGAAAAGAAGACCAAGGTTGAAACCTTGGATAAATTTAAATTCTTCTAAGTGAAGGAAGAAGGCGCGCCGGAATCTCAGGAGGGAGCAACAACAGCCGTTAGATTCAGCTAGAAGAAGATCTGGGTTGTTGATTTTCACATCCAGGAGAAGCACGTAGGAGAAATGATCTGAGCCGTAAGATCTTGGATCATAGTCTCGACAGTCGTTAGATCTGTGGAAGCTGCGAGGAAGTTAACCTCGTAGACAGAGGAGCAATGCCGACAAGAGCTGGAGTCATCGGGATATTGGCCATCAGGAAATCGGAGCTCTTGAGGTCGTAAGAATCGGGACACTTCGAGTCTCGAAGCACGAGAGTTGATCTCAACCGTCCGTCAGGGAGGACGTGTGGCAGTGATCGAGCGCCACCGGGGAAAGTTTGACAGGAGGTCATTCATCGGAGGATTGGGAATCAGAGTTTTGCGAGTCCCGTGAACATTAGTAGTTGGAGTCAGGATATCGTGAAACGCGATACTCCAACAGGCAGAGTACAACTGCGCGAGGCCACAGATGAGCAAGGAGTACAAGTGGCAGGTCAAAGGCCGGGAGTTGTCGGAGGACCGGTGCATCGGGAATCGAAAAATCGGTATTCCCGTGGAAAAATGATCGGGGAAATCAACAGTGGAACCCCGATACAGAATTTGGACCGTCCATTCTAGTAGGACGCGTGCCAGAAATCCGGAGGAAGTCAGGGATCGACATATCGTGGGTTCCAAGTGCATATGCACATTGACATCATGAACCACGAAACCCTGACGAGAGGTATGGCTGTGGTCATATGGTAGTGGTCACATGGACCATGGTATAGCCAAGAAGGGCTACAACTAAGAAGGAAGGGGCCAATCGGGATTCGAGGGATCGCGAGTCCTGAGGTCAAATTTTTTTGGACATTTGAAACACCGAAACCTTGGGAGAATCCTAGCCGTTGATTTCGGCAGGACACGCGTCAGGAATCTGGAGAGGAGTCGGGGTTCGGCATATCGCGAACTCCGGAGACTAGAAATCGTTGCATCAGGAATCGTGATTTTGCGATGTCCGATAGAGTGACGAGGAGGATTGACTATGGTCACGAGGTTGTAGTCACGTGAACCGAGAGTGGAGCCAGGAGGTAAGGCCTAAGCACATTGACGATTGGGGATTCGAGAGTATAGAGACTCTTGACAACGGGAAGGATGAAACCCCGAGGCCCGATAACAGTTTCCTGTGGGGAAATTGTTCATGACGAGTGCAGGAGGCCATGCAGAGGAAAGAAGAAAGGACCTATGGATCGGGTATTTGAGTAGAGATTCCACTCAGGAATCTAAAGAGCTAATTCGACTCGGTTGAGAATTTTGAACGATCCTATGAGCGGGCGAGGAGTTGTCGGAGGAGGTAGCTCGCGCCTACGTCAATGGTGATTATCAAATGCAAGTTGATCAATAGTGAAAACACTTCTATTGTGATGGAAATGCATCACCCAAAAGAGCATAGATATGGTAGTGTTTATAGCATAGACATAATCACACCAAAGAAACATTTTTTAATTATAAGGGGAAATAAGCCACTATCATATGGAATAGGATATATTTCCCACCTTACGTGATAGTAAAATACGGAAGAGTCCCCAAATATTCACTAAGTATTTTGGCATAAGCCAACATCTCAAAGATAGTTCACATAAGCCTCGGAGAACCCAAAGCTTGCAAATCCAAGGAGGTAAAGATAGTTGTAGAGGCTCCTTCATCTACAATAAATCGGTAATTTTTTTTTTGAATTAGCTCCAACCATTATTTAGAGAGTTGCGGAAGAAGGAAGGTGAGGCTCAACAAGGTCACTCCAATAAAATGAATCCATCATAGGATTTGGAGGGAATGTGATCAAAATGAGTGGATTTCCCTCTTGTTTGAAAGGTAATGAATTGGAATTTGACTAAGGATAATAGGGACAATCATTGCACAATCACAGTGGAATTTTAGGAATATGAGCATCAAATAACCTCTTAGAGTGCATCTATCATAAGAATCTTTATCATTTAAATCATACGATAGCACGATTATAAGAGGAATGTGCTTTTCTAGGGAATGAATATCTAATCCAAGGTTCCTCAAGTCACATAAATATGGATAGTGGGGAGAAGGAAGAAGACATCGCTCAATAACTTTTCAAAGCCATGGAAATAGGTAACCTAGATCTAGAGCACTCTATGAAAGGAATTAAAGAGGTTGTCATCTACAACATCTTTTAGTTAATCTATTTATTCCAAAGTTTTACAACTGTGCTAAATGATAGGAATCTTTGTTATGAATTTTGGTTAAAAAATAATAGTATTCACATCATTAACATCATTCTAAAATTTGACTATATTTAAACTTCTATCAATCCCTAAATCATCATTAAAAAATATCTTTATTTCATATTCAAATGTATTAATAATAAAACTGTAATCAATATATTAAATAAGTTGAGGATTATTCTTATTGTTATTGATTACTTAGTTTACTAATATGTAATGAATTGCCAAATACAGTAAGGGCCATTGCATTTCAAGTTTACAAAGTTTAATGATAATGTAATGAATAGTCAAATATTTTAATAGACATTGCATTTCACAGTTTAATAATAATAAGAATGTAATCAATATATTTATTTTTGAGTGAGTTTAATGGTTAGTAACATGTATTTAGTGAAGGTGACAAGTTTAATAATAAGAAGAATGTAATAAATATATATATTTTTTTGAGTGAATTTAATAGTTAAAAAAACTTGTTTGGTGGAGGTGACAAGTTCAAATCCAGAGGAGGTAGGCCTCCTCAGAGTTTACCAGTCAATACTTAACTTTGACTTTTAAATTAGATTATTATTTTATTATTATTAGCAATGTTAAAAATTTACACCACTAGTTTTTCACTTCCTTTTTTTACAAATCCATTTAAAAAACAAAAAAAAATAACACTAAAGATAAAAAAACAAAAAAAAAATAACACTTCCCTTTCCGTACAAATCCAGGTAAAAAACAAAAAAATTAACATTGACTAATTTACTTACTTCTCATTTTAAGAATCATAATGGGTTTAGCATTCCCAATCAATCCATTGTTGATGATCTAAAAAATGCATACAGACTAATGTGTCAGAGAGGATGTTACTTATCAATCTCCAAACTCGCTTTGGTTAAGAGATACGTCTCCCTCCCTACGGCAAAGAAACTGAGTAAAAGATGAAGATGAAAACCTAAGAAGCAGCTCCAGTTTACATTATAGAATGGCCTATCTATAAGTTGTTTGCGGGCTAGGGTTACGGGCAATGGTGGGATAGAGGTGTCTGTAATTAGGTTTCTACTTCTCACAACCTACCTTCCTTCCTCGGATGGATAAGGAATAACGGAGATATTACATTTGATTTTTCACTCGATTAAACTCAATAAACCCTAACCCGCCTGCATCATCACTCTTGCACCATATTAC
>SNQJ01S0052026.1:26012-41746 GCA_010110895.2 Picea sitchensis | reverse complement strand
AAAAATTACAAGAAATAATCAACAAAGCATATACCTCATATACACCATGCACATAGATGATCCACACACAATAGCTTTACACCGTTGAGTAGCCTCCAAAGCCTTTTTATTCAAATAGAAATGATATTAAAAATTACAATAGCAAGCATCTCAACCCAAGCTCCAACTAAAATGCAATGGGAGAGTATGCTTTAATTTATAGCAAAATGGGTGAAGGTTCCCATGAGGGAGGGTGCACCACTTGGAGAGGGGGGCGCACCAAGTGTGAGAGGAGAGCAACCAAGTGTTGAGGAGATTGCTACCACCTCTCCACTAACTCAAAACGATGCCAAGTGTAGAGAAAGGGAGGGTGTGGGTGCGCCACCTCTCAAGAGGTGGGCTGCCCCATGTGGGAATGCGCCACCTCTCAAGAGGGGCACACCTCCTTATTTGCATGTGCTCTAAACCAATATCCACATCACCCAATCAACCTCCAATCACATCGATTTTGTCTCTTGTGATTGCCACCTTGTCTTTTGAGGCTTTATTTCAACCCAACATGTCAAAACATGTTTCCTTGATTTGAGCGTATGCTGATTTTTTTTTTTTTTATTTGGACTTTTTTGAGTTTTGTGAGCAAAAATGACTTTTAAGTGATTAAAATCACTATTTTTGCTCAACTAAGTGGGTACTTTGGTAATATGGGTGCTCTAGGTCCAAAAATGAGCATCTCCATGGCATATTAAGTCCCCTAGTACCACTTTTTTTATACATCTTTATTTTTTAATTAAAAATTGTCGAATTCTGGCAATTTTTTAATGAACTGAAAAAATTAAAAAAAACCTAAGGGGGACTTAGTACATTTCCATAAGACTCTAGGAGAATGTTTAGAGTGGTAATATACATTAGACACTAGGCTTAGATCCATGCTCAACCCTAACCATGGGCATATACTCCAGCTCTGGAGAGATTGAATGAAAAAACTCATAAATTATAAATCGCCTGAAAACGAAAAAATATAATTAGTAAGTGAAAAACACTCCAGAGTATAACTCACACTTAGGACTTAAGGTGGCTAAAACCTTTTACAAGTTCATCATGCAACATCTCTTATTACAATTTTTTATGGAAATGTAAAGAGAAAAAGAGTGGTCTTTACGACCGGCTGAACTTTTGAACTCGGAATTTTGAACACTAATGTTCAAACTTTGGCGGCTCGTTAGAAGTCCATCCTAGTGCAACTTTGATGGATAACACAACCCACAGTAGAATGAGGTTGCAAAGCGAAACAATTGAACCATCACAGAAGATGCTAAGGCCATGATTCATGACCAGGACTTGTTGATGTTTCTTTCTACAGAAGCATGCAACACAACAGTCTACATCTAGAATAGGTGTCCTCACAAGATCTTGGAGGAGAAGACACCAAAGGAAGCACTCATTGGCATGAAGCCAGAGGTGAGTCATTTTCGCATCTTTGGTTGTCCAGTGTACATCTAGTACATGTAGAGAAGAAGACTAAGTTGGAGCCCTCCAGCAGGAAAGGTTTATTTGTGGGTTACGGTAAGGGTTTATTTGTGAGTTACAATGAGACTTCAAAGGCTTATAGGGTCTATATTCCATAGTAGAAGAAGACAGTAGTAAGCAAGGATGTTAAGTTTGAGGAGGAATTTGAATCCAGGAAGTCACATGAACCCATTCTAGTGACTGAGAATGAGGACGACGAGGCTCCGAAGGTTGAGCCAAAGTCACCAAAGACACTAGCAATTTCCAGTTTAGGACAACAACCTTCAGGTGAGGAGGAGACATTAGCCCCTTCCAGTTCTGTCAAGAGACCTCGATAGCTCACACAAACATTGAGGGATGCTCAGGAGTATGTTGGGGCTCCTAGGAGCACATTTAGGGAGAGTAGTCCTCCGAAGAAGTTTCCAAACTACATGGCATTGAGGAGCGGCATCATAGATTCAAAGCCTTCCAGTTTTCATGAGGCAGCAGATTAGCAGGTTTGGCAGGATGCCATGGTGGAGTACACCTCCATCATGAAGAATGATGTTTGGGACATAGTGCCACGACCGGAGAGGAAGTCAATAGTAACTTCCAAGTGGCTCTACAAAATCAAGCATGCTATAGATGGTAGCATCGAGAAGTTCAAGGCAAGGTTTGTGATGAGAAGGTTCTCCCAGAAAAAGGGAGTGGACTATGAGGAGACATTTGCTCTAGTTGCCAAGTAAACTTCCATTAGAGCAGTTATGTGCAGTATTGCTATTGCTGGTTTTTGCAGGTTCTCATCAGGTCAAGGGATTTTACTGCCCACCATTGGTCACACAACACTCCCAAAGGTCTCTCCTTTGGGTTGGTAAAAAATCTCACCTTCTCCCTTCTTTTTCTAGTATTTCTAAAGTCATTATCTTGCTTATAAACCCTCTTTGACACAACAAAGGTAGGCTTGCCTCCACCTTGTGCCATTGTAAGTGGTTTCTTTCTTGCTTCTCTTTTCAAGTCTTATCTCATGATTGCCTACACCTTGGGTGAGACATCCCCAAAATCGTAAGGCTAGTAATGTATTGATAATGTGCTTATGCTTAATGGTTAAAATCTTCTAGAGGTAGATATCATACACATACTAGATCTTAGCTCAAGCCCTTGGGCATAATCTCGTTAATATGCTTTAAATCTTTCAAGTTTCATTTCTTAGCACATTTTCTTAAAGCAATAACATACATGGTTAAGTGATGATGAGTTAAAGCATTCTTCTCTTTTATTGGCAAGTTGTTCTTGTCCCTTAAAAGCACTCTTCTTTTTCAATCTTGCAAACATTCTTGGTTAAGTAAGTGGTGTAGGAGTAACTTATTCTTTTCAGCCATTCATGATATATGCTATATGTGTTTACATGCTTCAATCTTAAAATTTTAAACACATCTTTTAAGCTGATTTAAGTTTCGGTTTTGGGCATATTTCACTAATTTTGGGCAAGTAAAAGTCACTTAAACACTCTTAAACATACTAAAATACTTAGTCCATAGGCATAATAATATATTAGACTTCATAGAACACCTAAATTCTCCATCTTCGCCATCTAAAACGGGGTTTGAGGAAAGCAATGGAAGGTGCTAGGCCGGGGACGGTCTCATGGCGTCCTTTCCGGGAGTACTCGAATCTTTAGGGTTGACATGTGAAGCTAGGGTAGGCTCGTTGCCTCAGTTCTTGAGCATCCAGCAGCCATTTGGTAATTGGGGGAGGAGGATTTTGGTTTGACACTTAGTTAGGGTAATAAAATCTTTAACAATCTTTAAGTAACTTTTAATCTACTAAGCTTTTAAACAACTTAGCTACATTGGTACATCTTATGGTTCAATATTTGCAAGCATAACTCTTTTTCAATCTTACATGCAAGTAACATTTCTTTTGCTTTGTGGAATAATTAACTAACTGTCATTTTTGAGTATTGTGGAACACTTGTGCTTTAAAGTTTTCAAATCTTTTTTTTTTAAAGTGTTCTTTATGGTGTGATCCCTCAAGAGATAGCGCATCCCATTTGGAGGCATCATCTTGTTGGGTCTTGAGTGTTGTGGTTGCCATTGAAAAGCAGTCCAATAGAGTAAGTGCTATTGGGGCATGCTTGGCTTTAATGTGTTGATGATGTTCATGCTTTGATATCATTTAATTCCTGCACATTAAAACACATGGTTAGCTTGTTTCTTATGTAATTTTGTATCTTGTTGTACATCTCCTATTTTGATATTGTTGTATATCTATCATTCATTATTGGTTGTAAGTATCTTTGTAAATCTTGTGTAATCAAACTCCCTCAAACCTTAGTTGACCCCTTTGCCCAATCTTAGGCACTAGTCTTAGTTGACTTAGGAAAGGGCTTGCTTGACATAAGTAAATCATTGCATCTTGCATTGTTGCCTTTGCATCATAGGTTAGACTTCCCCCAACCTTGTAACTAATTAAAACCAACTCCTAGAACATAACGTTAATCATATCTAGTAACTAGGATGTACCCCCCTTGGCTTCCCTAGGAGTGAGCCTAGAAGGAAGAGGTTCCAGTCAAAGTGACAGCGTGGGCTGTGAACCTAGGCATTGTGCCTCCAAGGACACACTAAGTGAGTTGGACTTTGCTCACGTTTGCAAGTGTGTATAAGGACGGCAACAGGGTGCTCACATGAAGAACTTGGTTGCTCGCTCGGAAGACAACTCACATTGGAGGAGCATTGGAGGCCTTTCGAGGAGGAGCATTGGACCCTCCTTGAGGAGCATTCAGCCTTGAACACTTGGTTGTTGGACATGCATGCCTTGGAGCTTTACATGTGTCACCTAGAGTTGGAGTGCTCCACATGTGAGCCTATTTAGTCTGTAGATAGGTTGCTAAATGTGGACTAGGTCCACTTGCTATTGTTGGCCTCCCTCACCTTTCATATAAATAAAGGTACTCCTTTCATCATATTCATTGTTGTTCACTCATGAGAGCTACAGCGAACTAGTCTCTTTGAACTCTTCCTCATTTGTATTTACTCTCTTTCTTCTGAGTCTAGGGTTCTTCAAGAACTTCATTAGAAGACAAGGGTTAGGGTTTTGCCCTAAGGAGACTATTACTCCTCATATAGTATGAGGGCCTCTACCTTTTTGATCCAGTCACATTTGGCAATTAATCATTGATTGCCAAAGATGATTCAATATGCAATTATAGAAGGGCCATCTCATTTGCTCCTAGATCTCAACAAGGTCATATCATCTAATGGATACATAGCACCAAATTTATTGGGCCATCATTATTTGCCATTATGATGACATGTTGATGAGTGGACCTAACAAATCATAAATCAAATCATTCCTTCGGCATATTTTGTTACTTATCATGAGGATGGCATCTTTATATGTCATGTATCTTCATTTTGTTATAGATAGTAGATACTACTCCATGATATAGTGTGGGTGGATGAATCTCCTTTTGCTTTTCTATTGTGCTCATGATGTTCTAGTTAATGTCTTCACTTAGTCATTAATATGATGGGTTCAAGTCTTATTCCTAATTGTTGGGGTCTTCTAACTTGGTGGGATACTTTCTAAGTTGATTGCCTAGATGCCATCCCTTTTCAAAATCATGACATCATTTTACCTAGGTACCATCCACGATCTCATCATCCTTTCATTTTACCTAGATAAGATAAATATATTAATGTCTAACAAATGACCACTAAAGTAGGTCAATGGGACTATTAGGTACAAAGATGTTTATACAAAGCAAGAGCACTAAAGCAATGTTGATATTATGGTAGCTTGGGGAGGTATGAACCTCTATTATGACCTTTGACAAGATTAGAATGTTTTGAAAGGAAGCAAAGCAATGAAGGAAACCCTAGACAAGATGTCGACTGCAGAAATATAATTAATATGAATTAATTAGTACCCAGAAGGAGAAGTCGGCCCAGGCAAGCCTGCCAGAATTACTATAAATACAGGACGCCAGTCTCTCATTATTCACTTCTCAGAATTGCAGAGAGCAGTTTCTGCGCACTGCAGTCCAGTAGTTTTGTGCGCAAGTCCTGGGGAAGGTACTGCGCCAGTTTTTGGGTGAGACTATCTGATCAGCTTGGTTACTTCTTGCTTGGTGCATTAGCCTCTCTTTGCTATTGGATTGCTACCAGGATTCTTTTCTCTGTCAAGGTCAAGATGCTCGAAGGGTGGCTTCGGCCTATGGTTGGGTGACAAGGGTATTGTCAATGGTACAACGAGCACAATCTTTAATATTCTAACATGTTATGGGCCCACACCTCCTTCATTCAGTCTAAACGTTGGAAGGAAGCATAGCCGCTAGGATATTGAGCTTGCTAAGGAACTACCGCTAGGGTTACTAGCAAGAGCAGCTTCCAAGACATTGCCGCTAGGGTTACTAGCAGAAGCAGTTGCAGAAACCCTAATCTCAGATCCAGCACCTTGTGATGGAGCATCTCGCTCAAAGAGAAGATATTCAGATGCGCCCTAGTTCAGCGCACCTTTTGGCTCTCTCAGAAAACAGAAACATCAGAGTTGAAGTTTTGGATCAAGGCATGACCAGTTATCAGTCAACCGAAGACATGAGTGAAACAATCAGTCTTCTACACTACTCAGCACTCACTGGAACAATTGAAGATGACATGTGATAATCGATAGTGGTGCTTCTAGGCACATGATGGGAGATCAAGCCAGACTCTCAAATCTAAATGAGAAGAAGACATCGTACAAGGTAGAGCTTGGAGACAAAAGCAGTTACCCCGTCGAAGGATTTGGACAAGCCTCCGTCAAGTTGAAATCATGTAACAATATTCACTTAAGCAATGTTTTATATGTACCTGGTTTAGAAAAGAATCTCGTATCCATATCTTGCTTAGAAGACAAAGGAAACCGAATAGCTTTCGTGGATGGAAAGGTGTTATCATGGCATAAAGACTCTGGCATAGAAAATGCTAGGGTTATTGGAAGTCGTGAAGGAAATCTGTATAGACTACTAGAACAGAATGAAGAAGCTCTCATACATGACGAAGTCAACCCTAATGAGCTTTGGCATAGAAGGTACGCTCATATTAATTATCAAGCATTACCTTTTCTCAGAAGAATGGTTGAAGGAATACCAGAATTGAAATCTACACATGAAGGAATCTGCAAAGGATGTGCCCTTGGGAAGAATATCAAGAAACCATTCCCAAGCAGCAACAACAGATCTAAGGAGATCCTAGATCTAATACACTCAGATGTTTGCGGTCCGATGCCAGTCAGATCTCTAGGAGGATCTCTTTACTACCTAATCTTCATAGACGATTATTCAAGAAAGACTTGGCTATACCTACTAAAGACAAAAGACAAAGTATTCAGCAAATTCCAAGAATTCAAAGCAAAGATAGAAAACCTCATGAACAAGAAGATCAAGACATTAAGAACAGATAATGGAGGAGAATACATCTCGAAGGAATTCGTTGCATTCTGCAAATCGACAGGGATTAGGAGGGAGCTGACTCTTCCTCATAATCCTCAACAAAATGGTGTAGCAGAAAGAAAGAACAGATCTATTAAAGAAACCATAAAAGCCTTACTAAATGATCAAGGTCTATCCATGTTCTTATGGGGAGAAGCAGCAATGACAGCAATATATGTGCAGAACAGAAGTCCTCGTTGTATATTGAAGGACATGACACCAGAAGAAGCCTTCTAAGGTAAGAAACCTAACGTGGAAAACCTAAGAATATTTGGATGTCCAGTTTACTCTCACATTCCCAAGGACAAAAGGAATAAACTAGAACCCTCAGGAAAGAAGCGAATATTTGTGGGATACAGTGATTCATCCAAGGCTTATAGAATATATATTCCAGAACAACATAAGATCGAAGTCAACAGAGACGTAACATTCAACGAAAAGATGGCTTTCAAGAAATCCATAGAAGAAACTATAGAAGAAGAAGAGTACGAAGAACCTATTGAAGAAAGCACAGAAAACCAGAATGATGAAAAGGAACAACCTGATCATCCGATGCAACCATGTGAAAACATTGATTCAGATATCGTACCCAACACCAAGAAACAACCAGCTTGGCTTGAAGCTACCTTACAAGACGCAGAAAGACTCAAGGTTCCAGAAGGAACATTCAGAAAGAGTAAAAGACCTAAAATATTCTCAAGTTATGCAACATACATGACGAAGCTTCTAGATGAAGAACCTACCACATTTGAAGAAGCAGTTCAAAATGGACAATGGAAAGAAGCTATGACGGAAGAACATCAATGCATTATGAAAAATGAGGTATGGAAAATCGTACCTAGACCTAAAGAAAAATCAGTGGTAACTTCAAAATGGGTATACAAGATCAAACATGCAGCAGACGAAAGCGTGGATAAATACAAGGCAAGATTCGTAGCCAGAGGGTTCTCCCAGAAGGAGGGAGAAGATTATGACGAAAGCTTTGCTTCGGTGGCTAGATATACTTCCATCAAAGCTATCATATCTCTTTCCGCTTCCATGGGATGGAACTTACATCAGATGGATGTAAAGACAACTTTCCTCAATGGAGCTATTGAAGAAGAAGTATATATTGAACAACCTCGAGGGTTTGAGGTACATTCCAGAGACACTCACGTGTGTAGATTAAAGAAAGACTTTATATGGACTCAAGCAAGCTCCAAGGGCTTGGTATGCCAAAATGGATAGCTATCTAACAAGACTTGGTTTCTCCAAGAGTCATGCAGATCCAAACCTTTACTACAAAGTCGTGGACAATGAACCTGTAAGTCTATTACTATATGTTGACGATCTATTCATAACAAGTGAAGAGTCTATTATCATCCGATGCAAAAAGGAACTAGCTTCTGAATTTGATATGAAAGATCTAGGTCTCATGCATTATTACTTGGGACTAGAAGTATGGCAGAAACATGGTGAAGTATTCCTTGGTCAAGGAAAGTACGCAATAAAGATACTTCAGAAGTTTGGAATGATGGATTGCAAATCCATGGATACTCCTATGACTACAGATATAAGAAAAGTAAGTGATCCAGATTCTAATCTGGTAGATCCATCATTATATCGACAATTGATTGGGTCATTGATGTATTTGGTAAATACTCGACCAGACATTTGTTTTGTCGTGAATACACTAAGTCAGTTCCAGGTGGAACCAAGGCATGAGCATTGGATAGCTGCAAAGCATGTCCTAAGATATATTCGTGGGACAATAAACTATGAGTTAAGATATACCGCATCCAGTGATATACAGCTTCATGGATTTACAGACTCAGATTGGGCAAGAAGTGCAAAAGATAGAAAGAGTACTTCTGGCATGTGTTTCAGCTTGGGCTCCGCTATGATATCTTGGGGCAGTAGGAAACAGAAGTCTATCGCACTCAGCATGGCAGAAGCAGAGTATATCGCAGCATGTGAAGCATGCCCAGAAGCAATATGGCTAAGGAAGTTAATCTCCGATTTATTTGATCAGATTCCAGAATCGACCATAATACATTGTGATAGTCAGAGTTGTATAAGATTATCAGAACATCCCATGTTTCATGAAAGGTCGAAACACATCGAGATCAAATACTACTTTATTCAAGATAAAGTCTAGGAAGGAGAGGTAAAGCTTGAGTATATCCCCACAGATGAGCAGATAGCAAATATCCTGACAAAACCCTTATCCAGAATAAAGTTTGCATATTTCCGAAAGAAGATGGGGATCATGGAAATAACTCCCTTAGCTGAAAGGGAAGAAATGACTCTCCAAGTTGGGAGGGAGCACTGAAAATATTATTTAAGACATTTATTTTTCGAGATTGAAAAATAGTCCAGCTTGGACAGATTCTTTCCTGTTCGAAAAGTGGATTGAGATTTCTGATGGACAGCAATTTCCCATTGTGGTTAACATGGGAAATGGTCCATATTGTTGATGTATCATAGACAACAACTTCCCATTGTAGTTAGCATGGGGAGTGGTCTAGGGCAGTCTCTCTTCTTGAGGGTTACTCAAAAAAACTGACCCGCCTCGCCGGACAGCGATTTCTCATTGTGGTGAACATGAGGAATGGTCTGTTTTGGAGGTTGATGCAGAACAGTCTTTTCCTCTTGTGGTTAACAGAGGAAATGGTCCGAACAGTCATTCCTTAGGGTGTATTCATTCTCTCCAGGTTGCACTTTGTTTAGTGTTGGAGG
This sequence comes from Picea sitchensis, assembly GCA_010110895.2. Classification (NCBI taxonomy): domain Eukaryota; kingdom Viridiplantae; phylum Streptophyta; class Pinopsida; order Pinales; family Pinaceae; genus Picea; species Picea sitchensis. Next base: position 32,094 of record SNQJ01S0052026.1, on the reverse strand, counting down.
AATGGCCCAAGGTGGGGAATGGTCCAGGCTCAACAATCAGGGACAGGCATTCCTTAGGGCAGATTCATTCTCTCCAGTTTACACTTTGTTTAGTGTCGGAGGAATGGCCCAGGGTGAGGAATGGTCCAGGCTCAGAAATCAGAACAATCATTCTTCCTTGTTTGAGAAGAATAGGGCAGTTAACCCATCGTTGATGTTCTACTCTGACGAAAGATATTCTTTCAGATCTCACAAATGTGAGTGAAAGATTGGCCCAGACGATTCAGTTTATTTTAACAATATTTTTCTATGCAAGTTGGCATCAGATGATTGTTATGGAGACTGCCTGTCTCCAGACAGTAGAGATATACTATTGTGGTGGATTTGTTCCACTGTTTGTGACTATGTGTCACGGTTTGAGTAGTTGTGTACTACCATGGATAAACACAGGTGTGTTCTATCAATTGAGATTGTACCAGTTGTCATAAGAGATTATCCAGTTGGATAATAATGACGGTGCTCGTGATACTACCAATTGAATGGTCTGTTTGTGTTCAAGACCATACCTCCCTAGCTAGGAGGGAGTGTTGATATTATGGTAGCTTCGGGAGGTATGAACCTCTATTATGACCTTTGACAAGATTAGAATGTTCTAGAAGGAAGCAAAGAAATGAAGGAAACCCTAGACAAGATGTCGACTGCAGAAATATAATTAATATGAATTAATTAGTACCCAGAAGGAGAAGTCGGCCCAGGCAAGCCTACCAGAATTACTATAAATACAGGGCGCCAGTCTCTCATTATTCACTTCTCAGAATTGCAGAGAGCAGTTTCTGCGCACTGCAGTCCAGCAGTTTTGTGCGCAAGTCCTGGGGAAGGTACTGCGCCAGTTTTTGGGTGAGACTATCTGATCAACTTGGTTACTTCTTGCTTGGTGCATTAGCCTCTCTTGGCTATTGGATTGCTACCAGGATTCTTTTCTCTGTCAAGGTCAAGGTGCTCGGAGGGTGGCTTCGGCCTATGGTTGGGTAACAAGGGTATTGTCAATAGTACAATGAGCACAATCCTTAATACTCTAACAAGAAACTCCTATATAAAGCAAGAAGTAAAAAGTAAAACATAATAGAAGTCTAAACCAAAACCTAGAAAGCCAACTCTGAAGATGGAGAGACGATCTGCGAGAGAGATGTACAAGGTGTGCGGATCTAAAATATGTCGTACCAGTGGTACAAGCCTACCCTAGTCCATTGGAATTATCTCTCCTAACATCTGAGGCTAAATAGAGAAAACTCAAAATAGATGTATGCGGAAAGAAGAATCGAAAGAGGAGTTGGAATGAGTGTTGTGTTGTTGTTTAGGAGGAACAACCCGCCCCTTTGGTCTGGAAGATATTCGCTGGCAACTGGTTTATCTACTAGTATGAGGTATGGTCTGGCGACGCCCCTGTTGTCTCACAGGAGTAGGAATAGTGCCCCAAGTCCTCACTAATCTAGGGTCATCTCTATCCATCTGCCACTTGGTGCCCCGAGGTGGGAGCACCATAAAAAAGGAAATGATCCGCTCGGTGAGAGCTAATCTAGGAAGTGGATGTGGATGTGGCTAGATTATAAAAGAGCAGAGATGAAGGGCCTCCTATATGTATAAGGCCAGGCATCCCTAGTCTGGATACCTAAAGAAATTGCCAAGCGTTTGTAGTTCTCTGAAAAGACAGTGGAATCGTCCTCGAACCTCATAGTAAACCAAGCAAAGGAAGATGAAGTGCTCCACAGCCTCAACCTCTCGAAGATGGCACAACTGGAAAATCCCGTCTGATCGATCAATCTGATGGTCAGTCTCAATCCACAGTCTATGAGAGCCAACCTTAAACTGGCCCAAGGGGATCCGAAGAGTGTGCATCCAATGGTGAAGTGTCCAATGGGATCGAACAATGAGTCCATCCTCCATAACCATGAAGTGATCAGCATAGAAGGCCAACTTCGAACGTAACCCACCCAATGGGTTCATCCAAGTGACCCGTACAAACTGCATGTGAATATCATCTCTGATGATCGTGTTCATCTACTATCTGGTGTGTAAGATGTGGTCGGGTGCAATAAGGGAATATCTAAATTGAGGAAGTCAGTCCATCATAACACCAACAAATGCAAGGAGATATGAGACGCCTGCATACCATCAACGAGAGCGAACTAGAGAACTAGTTGATGCGATGGACTTTGATGATTAATAAGCCAAGTATGGATACCAGTCTCACCCCTTTGATGTATCAACAAAATTCTGAAAACTCTGAATGTGATGTAGGAGTGAGATAATACTAAAAATTGTCTCAAGTCAAAAGGGCCAAGCACCAAACTCGCAAGGATGATGGGTTGAGGGATTGTCTGCTTGCATCTAATGATGCAATGAAGGAGAATGATTTGTACTGTCTTTGATGAAGACCAATCCAACTCAAGTAAACCAGGTCCCCAAACCTCAAAACCGTATAAAACTGTGGGTCGAACAAGAGTGTCCACAAGCGACATCTTGGACGATAGGTCCTGTTATCCCCCACTTCTAGTGGATATCTAAGAAGATGATGTCTCGAAGCCCACCGGTTGCGGACATGGAGTACCAAGAGACAGCCCAGCACGCAGAGCCCTTCATTCACCACACATCACCACTTGATCAATGGCAGCAGCATCCACCACACCTAGCTTGGATCACATAGGACAACGGGTCTTGCTCCATGAGTTAACAAGTCTGGTATTGTGGTAAGTGTCATTCTAATAATTCAAGCATTTGAGCATGGTGCAAAGAGTCCTTTCTTGATTTTGAAAATGTTTGCTTGGAAATTATGCTTTTTGCCATATTTCATCTTGGTGAGTGTCATGGTTTCCTAAGTAAGTGGCCACCCTCAGGGAAAGGATTGCAAACCAAGGGTCTCCTTGAAGGGTCATCGTACCATTCCCACTCATAGTTGCCACCTTCCATCACTTCTTCCCCTCTGTTTCCCAATATTTTAGGTCTTCGGGCTTATTGACCCAAGAAGGGCATGTACCTCGTTTCATGGGAAGAAGGGGCTTGTTATCACACAGTTTGTAGCTAGATCAAGAAAGGCTAAAGGATAAAGGTCAAACTGGCGTAACAGGAACCTTCCCCACCCAATGTCACCTCAATGGGGAGGTTCTTTCTGTTTAGGGAGGTTAGCCCAAGGGAGACGTCCCTGGCAACTTGGGGTTTTGAAGAGGCTGAAGTATAAGAATCAAGGCAAAGTTTCCCCTTCACAGGTTACCACCCGAGGTCAGATAATCCGACTAATCAACCAATAAATGAAGTGTATGCCCAACTGAAAACACTTGCTCGGAACAAGACAAGAGCAATACAATGTATATATATGCAAGCTATAGCTCAAAGGGTTAGTACTTCATGTGATTATCCGACAATTCATATGTAAGCAACGAGACAATAGATATCAATGAGATAAAAGTTTCATCAATACAGCAGTATAAAAATATCAATTCACCAATAACTATTGAGATGATGCAGCGAACAACATATCCAATCAACCATTTACTCAATAAATGCCCTTAATCATCATCTAATTGCTTATTATCAACATTTGTTGTGTCAAGATGAGATAACCAACTGTGACGTCAACCTAATTAGGGTTAGTTTGTTAGTTAGGGTTTCAAAAATTTAAGTTTTGAGAGTTTGTTTTGGACACTATGACCTCAAAGTTGTGTACCTAAGATCAATGCCTAAGGGTATATGGAGTCAATAAAGGAGAGGACGCAAAGTTGACAGGGTAACAGGCTAAAGACGAGAGGGAAGGGTTCTAGAGTGCTACAATGGCAGGGCCCTAGAATCAAAACCCTAGGGGAAAGAGGCTCACTCTGGTGTTGCTTAAGCAAGGCCTCGTGCTCTTTCCTCCTTTAGGTCAAACTTGGCAAACGGCTAGCATAAGAAGAGGGTTAAAACAAGAGGATTTAATGAGGGAGAGTGTTGTAAAGACCAGGCTCTATCACTAAAACCCTAGAAGATGGACGGCCCTAGGTGTAGATAACCTAGGCCTAGGACGTCACCCTCCTTTTAACCTTTAAAATCAAAAACTAGCTTAAGGGAAAAAGTTAGATGAGTGTAGCAAAGGCTAGGCTCTATCTTCTTCCTTCAATGGTTGAATATTTCTCTCTAAGGGGACATATAACAAGGACCTACTTGTGTGCTTGTCACCTAGGGTTTTAAAATCAGCAAATTTATAAGTTAATGCAAGAATACTAACCCACAACCATTCAATCAAGAAGTTTTGCAGGAAAAACACTTACATATCATGAAGAAAAGCATGTGCAAACCCTAGTTGTAAACCTTCCTCAAGAGAAATGCCAAAATATGTCAAGAAAAGCCTCCCATCAACAAGTGCACCTCACTTTTAAAGACCAAATACCCAATAAGGGCGCAAAAATCAGACCTCACAAGTGTGAAGCTGTTGTGTTATGTTCAAATGAGGGAAAAACATCCTCAATTTATACCATCCCATGACCTTTAATTTAAAATTAGGTCATTAAAAATAGCCGACAAGGCTAATAACCAAAATCATATTGTTTTTACTTTAACTGCCAAGTAAAAGACATAAATGAGCAAAAGGTGGGACGTCAAGCCCCTATGAGGAAGACGTTAGGCCCTTTTGGGGCTAATCCAGCATCCAGAAGTCAGACGTTAGCCCTTTTAGGGCTCCTCCAAGCTGCCACACGTGCCAGTCATCCCATCAAACTGCCACACGCTCAAGGTGACGTCCAAGTCTCCTGGGTGACGTCCTGTCCCTCAAAAGGAAAACGTTCCATCTGAAGTGGGTCAACCCCCCTGAGCTGGGCTCAGCCAAAATGTCCTAGGTGGAACGTCCTTCTTCTTCTCATGTGCAAAGGCTCATCAAACCACTGTCCTGTCTCTGCCCCTGATGGGGTCTCAGCAACCATCTGATGGGCTCTTCAACCCCATGGAGGTCTGAACTAATCATCTCCCCATGTGTACCGGTCCAACTGGTACCTCTCTTCAACCCCATGGAGGTCTGAACTAATCATCTCCCCATGTGTACCGGTCCAACTGGTACCTGTCCATCGGGCATGGTCCTGCACATCAAAAACTTCGCCCTCCATGGGCTCATTAGTCACAGGGATCATAGCAATGTCAATCATATTTCATCATCAATTTTATCAAATACATGCATAAAACCCCTGATACATCATCCAATAGCTCAAAGACATTACAATGACCTACTATACAAAGCCGAAGAAAAAGACAAAATACTCTATTGGGCCAGCATCCATAGGAGAAGGAAAGTTTCCAGAGGATATCATCCAAGCCATGTAATACGAGGTGATGTGGTCAAGGGATGTCCAGACATATGGATAGAGTGAAAGACAGAGGTGATATTACCTGTGGGTGTCTTTGTAGAAGGTGAGTTGTACCCGTCATGGATGCAATTCTTTTCAAGCCCTTATTGCCTTTATTCTTACTTTTCTTTATTGCTTTTTCTTTTTTATTTCAAGGTCTAACTAGAGGACATTGCCTTGGCGTGGTGACCAGAGCTGACAGTGTTACCCACAAGCACTTTCACAGAGATGATAAGGCTGGCTCGTGATGAGACCCCCTTTCCCTTGGCCATGCAACCAAAGATCATTGCCCTGGCGTGGTAACCAGATAATGGCAATGTCATACTGCTAGGTACCCATTAACATAATGGATTGGCTCGTGATGAGACCCCCCATCCTCTTGGCTAGTTCTTGTTTTGTCATTTTTCTTCGGGTCCCTCTTATTTCTTGCTGAGAGGTTTTTTATTGCCTTCTCGGGGATCCCTGGGCAAGGCATCTCTAGGTTTCATTTTTTATGGCTTTTATCTTTTACCAGCTACTTTTACCTTATGGGCCTTTAGCCCCTTCTTCCCACGAGATAAGGTGTAACCCCCATAAACAGATCATCCTAATGTCCATACTAGGGGAATGGGGCAGATGAGTGGGAGATAAGATGTAAGAGTGATGATATGACGGGAGCGGACGATGGCTCTTCAAAATTCCCCCTGGTGGCAAACCAAAACCTATGGGTACAAGCTTGCTAGGGTACCCTGTCAATCCCC